>OX442416.1:20398268-20473750 GCA_949361645.1 Spongilla lacustris | reverse complement strand
TGCACATGTCTATGCTTGGTAGTTTATTTTCTGTCCAGTTCATGATCAGTTGAAACAAAGAAAATACATTATAAAACAAGATGCTGGTGAAGTGATTTGTAGAAGCACTTCAAAAATGCAGTTCTATACCTGGTAGTTAAATGAAAAGATAGTTAATACTATTATTGCATACAGCTACTAGAGAGCTTTGTTAGCCAACATAGCATTTCCAATGATAATGGTAACCTGCAATCATAAAGCCTAATGAAGGGTGTTATTTTCAGTACTTGAATGGGTGTTAATTTTTCTTTAAGGATAGGGACCTATGGATATGTACATGCATTGTATGTGTTATGTGCAGGTGCATGTTGAGTGCAATTGCATGTACTATATGCCACCTTACAGTAGCTAGCTATTGCAACCACTCTTATTTTTGTTTGTAGGACTGGTATTACTGCATGATAGAATATTCTACTCTACTCTGCTTTCCTTTGTCGCTTTTCCTCTCACTGTTTCCTTTCCTACCATGGGATGCCAAAAGCACTATGTGATGTATGTAAGGTGCTGGATGGTTTTAGCATTGTTAATATCTAAAAAAAATTCTCCTACAACCTACTCAGCTCTTCTAGACAGCAGGCCTGAGTTAAAGATGATCCACAACTTGCCAGTTGCTGATTGGCATGGTGTTGGTATTGAGCTTGGCATCCCTGATAACACACTAAAAGACATCCAAAAGAATTACACTGGTGATGTGAATGCTCCGAAGAGAGAGATGTTCAGCACATGGCTTCGTCAGGATGTCAAAGCCACTTACAGAACGCTTGTTGAGGTGCTGGCGATAACAGAACGAGAAAGTGTAATGACTCTAGCCAATAGACTTGGTTAGTTAACATTATGGTAACATTGTTTCTAACTTAAAGTAATTTTACATCCATTAGGTGTCAGTCTGGATTCATTCATTCCTTCTTCACAACCTTCAAATCAACCAGCTTCAGTTTCAAGTATTTATAGTATGTATACATTTAATGTTGCATCAATTGAGTTACAAAAAAACAAAAACAAGTGCTTATGGAATTTTAGCAATTTAGAAATTTAGAAATATTTACAGACCTTAATACATTTAAAATGTTGAACTTACTAAATCAAGTAATACTATAAATCAATAACAGCATAGTTTCTATAATCCCTTTTTTCCTTCAATTTGACCTGTATGTGTTACAGAAAAATGGAAAAACATGACTTTTTTGATCAATAGTGAACATCAATGATCTCTATTGGATTTTTACACCCCTGTACGGTAGACCTTTATTGGACCCCGGTACAGTAGACCTTTATTGGACCTCTGTACAGTAGTCCGCTGTTGGACTCCTGTATGGTAGAGAGCAAAAACACTTTCGTGTTGAAATTACCATTACCAACCATAATATGAGTTGTTCTAAATTGATTTAAGTAGCTGCAGATGACATGCATTGATGTCTGATGCAGTTGCTGGTATGACTATTTCTTTCCTCCAATGTTATAGATGACTCAGTGCCTTATTCAACCCTGCTTAAGTCCAGTGTTGAAGTTCAAAAACCTACTTCAGGTGAAGCACTGGAAAGTCATACCAAGCACTTAAACCTACACAGTGCACAAACCACGCCTCCCCCCATTATAGGCAGTATGTGTATGATCCTTTTAGTTGTATGTGTTGCAGTATTTATAGCTTTTGTGTACGTGCACCCAGTAGGATACAAAATTTTGTAATGCGTACCATATGGATAATTTTACAGCAGAATTTACAGACCTACATGTACACTATTTAGCAAATACACAGGGATACACTATATAAATTACATGCTACTTGTGGTGCCCATGGCCAATACAGAGGCAGCATTGCCGTGCTGTAGTGCAATGGGCACTCTCTGCAGAAGAAATAAGCGGGAGTTTTGTCATATGTGATGCTCTTATGATGCCTGCTGATATCAGTGAGCAAACTGAGAGCATCAACAATTGCAATTGGGAAACAATGGTGGGATCTAGACAGCAGAGCATCTTTCTGGCTTCAGCAGCTCTAGCTTCCCTTGTGGCATGGGCTACGTATGAGGCTGCGAAGGTGTCAACACAAGTAAAGTCCCAAACAAGACACTGGCCAGACTTTCATGAGGCAATAGAACAACTGTCAGGTCGCTTGCCATCTGATCTGCATAGGTCAGTGGGCTCAAGTGTTGATGGTACATTAACTGCAGCTAGTGACCTATGTATGATGGCATTGATAGCAGTATGCCTTGAAAAATGACCTTGGCTTTTGATACAGCCGAGCCAATGGCCATGAGTAGTGAGGGCATAAACATGGCCTCCACAGTGGTGGCAGATGTGGGGTCATACTTGTATTAAAATAAATCCAACCACTATCATACACAAATACCAATGTTTGCACATATAATGTCCATATCTGCATGGTTGCCAGCAAAGCTCTTACGTTTCAAGTACTTCTATGTATATAGGATTTGAAGTAAAATATGATAATTATCATTATAAACTATCTGTGATTGAATATAGTGGTCTTAAAAGCATCAGCAAATTGGACTCCCACCCTACATTATGCAGTTACTGTAGCTCTTTGCTGCTAGAATGAGGAACAAGGAGCAATGGAATGGAATATCATAATCTATGGGCACTTATTACTAAAACCGTAGATTAAAAATTGGGATATGCTAAAACACCATTACAGCATCAGCTCAAAAATTAAACCTTTATCTGGTGCCATGGCAGTCTTGCAGCCAAGAGATGGTTGAATATAACAAAGCTATACGCTAGAGAATTATTCATCCACACAGACTCATACATATATGCATTATGACATATTGTATACATGTATAATGCTACGAAAAAGCATATGTAGGGGAGGTCAGGTAGGCACATCTACATGTATGTAGGGGAGGTCAGGTAGACACATCTACATGTGTGTAGGGGAGGTCAGGTAGGCACATCTACATGTATGTAGGGGAGGTCAGGTAGGCATATTTACATGTATGTAGGGGAGGTCAGGTAGGCACATCCACATGTATGTAGGGGAGGTCAGGTAGGCACATCTACATGTATGTAGGGGAGGTCAGGTAGGCACATCTACATGTATGTAGGGGAGGTCAGGTAGGCACATCTACATGTATGTAGGGGAGGTCAGGTAGGCACATCTACATGTATGTAGGGGAGGTCAGGTAGGCACATCTACATGTATGTAGGGGAGGTCAGGTAGGCACATCTACATGTATGTAGGGGAGGTCAGGTAGGCACATCTACATGTATGTAGGGGAGGTCAGGTAGGCACATCTACATGTATGTAGGGGAGGTCAGGTAGGCACATCTACATGTATGTAGGGTAGTCTCGTACCCAGACCCAGATTTTCACAGTTGCGCGGATGGATTACATCACCGCTACGTGAAAAGTGGGTCTGGTAAGTCCTATACTCAGATTCGAGTTATGCGGTAATTGCATACCTCTGTTATAATCGTGCGATCAATTAGCAATTACCGACGCAAATGGAGTGGGGTATTCGAAGTTCAAAGAAGAGCAGCTAAGAAGCGTAGTACATGTTTTGAGTGGGCGCAATGCATTTGTCAGTTTTCCAACGGGCTACGGCGAGTCGTTATGTTACGCCGTTCTACCGTTGGCTTTTGATGAACTAATATTGCACCAGAAGGTTCATCGCTTCAATTGTGTGTGTTTAGTCTGCCTGAACCGTAGCTAGGAATACAAACTTCCAGCATCTGAACACTCAAAGTGCCTCTTGATAAAAAAGCCCAAGGGACAGTACCCCTTTTGCATACTCTTGGACACGATCCAAGATATTTCCTGTGCTGACATGTATGTTTCTTTGTGGACTGTAATTTGTATGTCTACAAACGCATGCACAATGATGTCAGCAGCTGCTTTGACCCTTATCTAAAAGATCTATAGGTCATGTGTCAACACTCACTCTGTATAGGTCATGTGTCAACACTCACTCTGTATAGGTCATGTGTCAACACTCTCTCTCCACTCCATATATGGCATCATTATACATTCCTCCCGACGTATTATATAATCACTGGACAGAAATGAGTACAGGACTTTACCAGACCCACTTTTCACGTAGCGGTGATGTAATCCATCCGCGCAACTGTGAAAATCTGGGTCTGGGTACGAGACTATTTGTACGGGAGTCAGGTAGGCATATCTACATGTATGTAGGGGAGGTCAGGTGGGCACATCTACATGTATGTAGGGGAGGTCAGGTGGGCACATCTACATGTATGTAGGGGAGGTCAGGTAGGCACATCTACATGTATGTAGGGGAGGTCAGGTAGGCACATCTACATGTATATAGGGGAGGTCAGGTAGGCACATCTACATGTATGTAGGGGAGGTCAGGTAGGCACATCGACATGTATGTAGGGGAGGTCAGGTAGGCACATCGACATGTATGTAGGGGAGGTCAGGTAGGCACATCGACATGTATGTAGGGGAGGTCAGGTAGGCACATCGACATGTATGTAGGGGAGGTCAGGTAGGCACATCTACATGTATGTAGGGGAGGTCAGGTAGGCACATCTACATGTATGTAGGGGAGGTCAGGTAGGCACATCTACATGTATGTAGGGGAGGTACCGGTCATGTAGGCACATCTACACGTATGTAGGGGAGGTCAGGTAGGCACATCTACATGTATGTCAGGCGCGTATCCAGAATTTGACGGAGGGGGGTGCTGGACGTATAGCGCGCGAAATTTTTGGCAACCACGCCCACTCAGCAGTATAGTGTAACAGAAATACAACAGAGTTTAATGTGAACTACGTTCAATCGGCAAGAATTCTTTCAATCGTCAAGGATGGTGCCAAGCGAATTCATCATACACTAATTAATAGATGTATATGACGAACAGCCTCTAGCTTTATCCGCTTTAGCACACTAAATGATCCGCTGAGTGCGTTGCGAATACTGATAAGTGCTCTGGCAATGCAGCTTTAATACTGCGGATACAATCTGCTGATGGAAGACTGCAAACTTCACGTCGGATAACTTTGGAGCCACTTGTCTTATGTACGTTGAAAGATGCATCCATTGGCACACCTCGAATGAGAAAAGTGCATGTAATCAGCACCTGGCTAAGCGTCCCATGCTAATATTTGCACTGATTACTGGTGTTCTTTGTCCCCACAAATTAAAGCTTCCTAGCTACTACGCCAAAGTGTGGAGTAGTAACTGAAAAGCTGGAGGACGAGTAGCAGTCAACGGAATCCAACTAGAAACCGCTTAATAATCTTGTATAGTGATGTAGAAGTGATTAGAATTAAATTACCGCGCTAAGCGTAAGCGACGGGAAATTACAGTATTTGAGTTAATTATATTCATTCTTGTGTCGGAAGGGGGTGCCTTAGCCCCCTGAGCCCCCCCTCCCCTAAATACGCCACTGTATGTAGGGGAGGTCTAGTAGGCACATCTACATGTAGGTCAGGTAGGCACATCTACATGTATGTAGGGGGAGGTCAGGTAGGCACATCTACATGTATGTAGGGGAAGTCAGGTAGGTACATCTACATGTATGTAGGGGGGGTTCAGGTAGGCACATCTACATGTATGTAAGGGAGGTCAGGCAGGCACATCTACATGTATGTAAGGGAGGTCAGGCAGGGACACCTATATGTATGTAGGGGAGGTCAGGTAGGCACATCTACATGTATGTAGGGTAGGTCAGGTAGGCACATCTACCTGTATGTAGGGGAGGTCAGGTAGGCACATCTACATGTATGTAGTGGAGGTCTGGTAGGCACATCTACATGTCTGTAGGGGAGGTCAGGTAGGCACATCTACATGTATGCAGGGGAGGTCAGGTGGGCACATCTACATGTATGTAGGGGAGGTCAGGTAGGCACATCTACATGAGGTCAGGTAGGCACATCTACATGTATGTATGGGAGGTCAGGTAGGCACATCTACATGTATGTAGGGGAGGTCAGGTAGGCACATCTACATGTATGCAGGGGAGGTCAGGTGGGCACATCTACATTTATGTAGGGGAGGTCAGGTAGGCACATCTACATGAATGTAGGGGAGGTCAGGTAGGCACATCTACATGCATGTGGGGGGAGGTCAGGTAGGCACATCTACATGTATGTAGGGGAAGTCAGGTAGGTACATCTACATGTATGTAGGGGGAGTTCAGGTAGGCACATCTACATGTATGTAAGGGAGGTCAGGCAGGGACACCTACATGTATGTAGGGGAGGTCAGGTAGGCACATCTACATTTATGTAGGGTAGGTCAGGTAGGCACATCTACCTGTATGTAGGGGAGGTCAGGTAGGCACATCTACATGTATGTAGTGGAGGTCTGGTAGGCACATCTACATGTCTGTAGGGGAGGTCAGGTAGGCACATCTACATGTATGCAGGGGAGGTCAGGTGGGCACATCTACATGTATGTATGGGAGGTGAGGTAGGCACATCTACATGAATGTAGGGGAGGTCAGGTAGGCACATCTACATGTATGTAGGGGAGGTCAGGTAGGCACATCTACATGTATGCAGGGGAGGTCAGGTGGGCACATCTACATGTATGTATGGGAGGTCAGGTAGGCACATCTACATGTATGTATGGGAGGTCAGGTAGGCACATCTACATGTATGTAGGGGAGGTCAGGTAGGCACATCTACATGTATGCAGGGGAGGTCAGGTGGGCACATCTACATGTATGTAGGGGATATCGAGGTCAGGTAGGCACATCTACATGAATGTAGGGGAGGTCAGGTAGGCACATCTACATGTATGTATGGGAGGTCAGGTAGGCACATCTACATGTATGTAGGGGAGGTCAGGTAGGCACATCTACATGTATGTGGGGGGAGGTCAGGTAGGCACATCTGCATGTATGTGCATGTATGTAGGGTGCCCTGACCTCTAAATGTAGCTGTGATGTAATGGTCGTTACGTACATTTGGATCTGGGTACGAGACTATGTATTCATAGTTTTGCCCCCCCTCCCCCCCCTTCCTGCCAACTTACTATTAGTATAAATCACCTTCTGCCGCCTGGACATGCTACATTACGAGGCATTCTAAATGTAACTAGGGGGAGTAGAAGTATGTAGTGTGTGCGTGGGTAGGAGTGCTTGTGTCAGCTGGCTGTCGTCACGCGAGTATTTCATTATATCGATGGCTGGGCTGCTGAATGATGACTGGCGTTTGCACAAGCTATGCCAGGAAGGAGTGCTGAGTAGTGTGGTCGAATATGTGAAGGGTTTGGATAAAGGAGATTTGGAAAAGAAATTGGCGAGACACAAAGGTGTATTTGGGTACACGCCTCTTCACGAAGCCACAGTCAACGCTCATGCGCCCATCTTGGACTATTTGTTAAACAAGGGAGGTGATGTGAATTGCCGGGCTTACAGCGGGTACACTCCATTGCACCTCACGGCCAGCAGCGGCCATTTGGAGTGTGTTAAGGTCCTACTGCAGCACAGTGCAGATATAAGCATTACAGACGAGTTTGGAAAGACCCCAATACAAACGGCGGAGCTTAGTTTGAAGAATGATATTGTCCGTCTCTTAAAAAGTGAAGGTACGAAAAGGACAAATAATAATAATGAAAATAATAATTATCCCCCTCCTTCCCCTACTCGGTAACAGAAGTGATAAAGGAAGTGGAAAAGGATGGACCAGGATTGAACGATCTCTTGCGCGGCAATCCTGACCTCGAGGCGGATTGTCTCTCTCGCGCTTTGATAGCAGCAGTGATGAAAGGAAGCCACTTGAATATAGGCAAGCTGGTCATAAAGGGGGCCAGAAACATTGACGAGGCGCTGGAGCTGGCCAAGCAGATGAAGCAGCACGCAGCCCGGGCAATGCTGCTATTGGTCAAGGCTGCCATGACCGATGACCACAACCTTGTGTTGAAGCTGTTTGGTGAAGTGGGAGGTGCCCCACCGGGTGTGGACTGCTCCGATGAGGAGTTTGCTGATGTCCAAAAGATGGTTACGTCCACCAAAGTATCTACTGTTGTTCCCATTGAAATAGCTAACCGTTATAACCATCCGAGCATGAGGGCAGAACTGCTTCTGCGGACAGATGTCAATCAGAAGGAGGGCACAGTCTACTGGCATGGTCTTCGTCTGGTATCACTTGATTTAGATTGGCTTCGTAAAATTCAATGGGTTAAAAGACTGCGCTTAGCTCGCAATGGGTTCAGATCTCTTCCAGATGAGATGGGTTTGTACCTCAGGCAGGTAAGTATTCACATGAGCCGCTTGGACACGTTCAATCTCTTCCTCACCTTGGCAGGTAGTGAAGCTAGACCTGCAGTACAACGAGCTTACTACAATCCCTCACAACATACTGGAGCTACCTAGCCTCACAGAGCTGAGCCTATCGAGTAATAAACTGAAAGAGCTTCCCGAAATCCCTAAATGGACCTCCACACTGACCGTCCTTGATTTGTCCCACAACAAGCTGACTGAGATTCCTGGAAACCCCATAGCTCCATGCATTCGTACCCTCAACCTTGCTGATAATGAATTTCATACTGTCCCCCAGTGTGTTTGCAGCTTTGTGACCCTGCAGTCACTGGACCTGAGTGATAACAAAGTCATCCTGTCCTTGCCTGCACAAATGGGGAGTCTCAGAGAACTTACCAACCTTAACCTGAATGGGCTGAAGGATCTCAACTACCCACCAAAGAATGTTCAGAAGAGTGCCAGAGATTGCATCAACTACCTCAAAAGTAAGTTGCTATCAGCCTATACAGAGGTTCTATTATAATTAGATCAGTGAAGCTGATTTATGATGTTGGTGTGCAAACAGGATTAACTGTGGGAACACCACTTTAGCAGCACAACTTCAACTCTGCATGCAATCATCAACTGTGGGGGTGGATGTCAGTGAGTGGGAATACAGGCCTACCATAAGGAAGCGTCCCTTCTGGTTCAGCATATATATGGGACTACACATATCATCATGCAGCTGATGTACACGCCTGGCCATCAGCCCTAGCCTAAAAGTGCTCCACATATTTCTCCCATGTTATGCAGTACATCAAATTTATATATATGTGCCATTGCGAATAGAGTATGGCAGCACTAAAGTGGGGGAGAGTATCCCATATTGTGATGTGATGTTCAAATAAAGCACTTGAGTGTATGTATTCATAGTTAGTTGTACAACCACACATCTACTCTACATGTATATCCATGAAGCAAACTTTAGAAACATGTATCATAAGAACGGAACACAGGAAAAAGTTGTTTACATATAGTAATCGATTTATCAGCGTGATTATACATTGACAACTACATCACAATATATTTCCTTGATGCTGTCTTCTATATAAAAAAGGAAGATGACCTTCAACTAAACTCTAATGAGAAACTATAATCAGCCCAGTGCAGAATTCCTGTAATTTCTATAAATCACCATATGCAATGAACTGATTCATAAATGATTGAGGGATTGTGATCTGTGTATTGCAGGTGGCCCATCTCATATTTATCATAACATTGCGTATTATTACGCTGAATACTTTGGTGAACACAATGTTACTACACCCTACAGTATGCCATGATGATCTCCAACAGTGAGTGAGTCATGAATTAAACTATATAGGTTCATCTAGATGTGGTCTGTAGAGGTAAAGGTTACATGCCAGTCCCCTGATAGTAATACATGTAACACATCTGTATAGAAGGCACACCAAGGACAAAGCTTTAAGGCAAGCCAGGGAAACTATACCTCTTCTTTACCAGCCTGTCCAGGTGCATTACACTACACAAAGCATTATATTAACTGATATTATGTAGGTAATTACGTGGCTCCCACCCTAAGCTACTTTCATAACAAAACTAATGATATAAGAAACAATATCTATAAAGTTGGAGGTATGAATTTGTGTTAATTAATTTTTGTCTGTTTATTGTTTTAGCCACTTTAGTTCCTTCATCTGTAACAGCGAACAATATCACATCCACATCCATGACCATATCATGGCAGCCACCACATGACCCAAATGGCGTCATCAGAAGTTATCTAGTCAGCTACACTCCACATGGTGGAAATGAACATCTTCATGCTGTTTTTGGTGGCACTACCAGTACTGAGCTGGCTTCTCTTCAATCACACACTGAGTACACCATTCATGTGGGGGCCAGGACAGTGGATTTTGTACACTACAGTACTCCAATAATTGTCAGCACACTTGAATATATGGAAAGTGACTGTAATCAGATGGACAATTAAGTGACTGTTTCCAGTAGGGTGTGCAAGCGCAACCGATTTTATGAGTTTGTATTAACGCGATTCGATCATTCACTCATGCGCAAATAATCGAATATCGAACTCATAAAAGTGTTGAAAGCTCTTTCATGGACAGTATGCTGCATGCTTATTGCTGCATACTGTCCATGAAAGATTTCATCACTTTTATTACTGAATAGGGTTCTTTTTATATAAAACTTTACGTGAATGTTTGTTTCAATGTTGCAACTCAGCCACACCCATGGGAGTGTCAATAACGTAGCTGTGCAATACTCCATACCTTATTGGCATAGGGTGAATAGGGTCCACACCAGTTATATTCATTATTGCATATGCATGGGTAAGTAAAACCTTTCCTTTGCCATATCCTGAGGTCTGCATGCTGTATATAAGAGAACAGCACTGATTCTACCATCTGGCCAGGGATACTACATGCACTGTGCAGGATACAGCGTATTTCAGAGAACTGTGTTCCCATTAATTTTATTCATCTCCGTCTCTATGTGCTGTACTTTTTCATGATGTAATTGGGGAGGGGGGAGGGGGTGTTCATGGGCTAACTTCTCAAATATGTCATATGTTTGAATGGCTAATTTAAAATGTAGAATGAGTCTGCTCTATATTTACCGATACACTTCACAAATGAAAATACTTACTATTCAATTTCCGTACAGGTATATTTTTGTGGGGATTGTTATTTAACATCACCAATGATTATAATGTGCAGCAGTAAATGCACCCTATTGCTGCTAATTTATGCTATTGTCCTATTATTAGCTTATAGCAGCCCCATTGCCACTGATATATGTTAGCACCCCAGTATGTATAACGCTGTAGCAACCAATAATATAAGTGCAAATGATAAAACGGATGCCCATGCATTCTTTGCCAGTGTCCTTGCTAATTCTGAAAAGAAACTCCTTTTGATGATGGAATCCATCTGACTCAAGGGTCACCAAATCATTTTGAATATAAAAGTGTAATCCTCTCCACTCAAGCCTTCATTAAAAAAACTGCAACAAGTGCAATTATGCGAAATTAAGCTATGAAGTTATACATCAGAGGTTCGGGCATCCTCAATTTATGCAGCTTCCTACACCTATGTTCTGCGTCATGCAAATGCAAGGAGTTATGGGGGAGAAACAGTAAAATTAAAATACAAAACAAGTGAATGATAATGGAGAATGAATGAGTACAATGATGGGATAAGTGACTGTCACTCAAATGAATGGTGACTAGAAACCTAAGTCTCTAAGCAGGTTGTAGGAAGACTTCACCAGCTTTCTGAGTATTGCTCACTTCATCAGTTGAATGGCCTCTTGAACAAACTGTTCAGTGTGTGAAAGAAGATCTTCACATGTCTTTGTCACAGCATGTTCATGCCCATGGGTCATCACTGCTGCCTTAACAGCCTGCAAGGTACAAGTTTTCAATGAGTAGGCAAGGTTAATCACAGGGGAGGTGGCAGAAGTTTTCAGTTACAATATGAGTTAGCAATACCATTTACCTGCTTAAAAATCATAACTTTCACTTTGCTCTCTGCAATTTGTATAGCAGGATGAATATAACCCTATTGAGGGCTAATGCCAGAGCCATACTCTCTAGGACTGTACCAGCATTCTACCCAGTATTGGACTATGTTTAACTTTTATTAGTGTAGGTAGTAGGTTGTACGTGTGTTCAGTTAATTTTACTCTGAATGGTTTAAGACCATCTTTAGTTTCATTATTATTATTAACTTTCACAACAATTGCAATACGCAGCAGCCTGTGCTATAATCAGGTACTAAGGTACATGTACATAACAGTTGGCTAACACATGTGCTGTAGTACATGTATCTTGATTTCACAAACATCCTTAAAATGTAGATCACTCCCCTCTCACACAACATTCCGACACTACACACATACATACACACAGAAAATTATTGCATACATGTACATAGAAATTAAATTTCATGTTACATCTACTATATAAGACAATATAGCAAGCAATTCACAGAGAACAGTTCAAATTAAGGGAGGGGGGGGGGGGGGGGGGTGCTCAATCCTACTAAGGATGGCCAATTGGCCGATGCTACTGATCACACAAGGCAGATGTTTAGTCTGCCATATAGGTCATGTGTGATGACAGACTTTGGCTTGGAGCAAGTGATTGCCAGCTGTGAAGCTAACTGAGCAAACTCTACATAGAATGATTCACTTACAATATACTTACTAATGTCGAACAATTTAATAATCCCTTGTATTTTTTTATTTTTGAATTTTGAAAGCAGTTTCATAATCCTTCTATTGAGCTCTAAAATATTGGACTATGGGGTAAATACAGTTTATCTTGCCCCAACCCTAGCTTGGGTTCATCTTCTTCTACAGTACAGTGTTGCCTATAATGTGCTGCATTACTTTGTGGGCATCCAGCATGGATCGAAGTGCAGGGTCTGGATACCCGACTAATGCTACTAACAAGGCTTTGTTCACACTAACCTCTTGGAGTGCTGACACAGCAGCCATGTATGGAGACCCCTTCTTCAAAGCCTGCAGACCAATACCAAGGCTCACCAATATGAACGGGGGGGGGGGGGGGGGACAATGTACAGTTAACGTTGTGAGCGAATGTATGTAAGCTGTTTTAAAATCAATTGGATCCAAGAGAGGCGATGTTAGATGACTAATTTTCTATTCAAAAGTTCAATATCTCTGGTCCCAAACGAAGCATGTAAAAAAGAAAAAGTATCCTGCACAGCCACTAGTGATTATCTTTGATATGACGAGCATTTGTTTTTCCTTGTCAGCCTCCCTTTAATTGGCCTGCTGGCATGGCAACAACCTTAGTCCATAGGTGTCAATGCTACCATCTTTACTTACGTCACTTTGTTAGTTGCATTTTTACAAGTAACAGAGCTGCAACCAAATGACTGTGTGTCCTCCTCCCCAGGCCCGTCTAGCTCTAGCCCACCTCCACCTTGGGAGGGGAGAGTTGGAGGCTTGTGAACACGAGTGTGTCACTCTGCTACGGCTGGACCCTAGCAATGAAGAGGCAATAGTAGTAAGGCTACCTCCTTAGTCCTACCCTACTAAACTTCCATCCACTCCATCCTCTCCCTCCCCTCCCTTCCTCCTCTCCCTCCTCCCTCCCTCCTCTCCCTCCTCCTCCCTCCCTCCCTCCTCCCCCTCTTCCCCACCTCTCCCTCCTCCTCTCTCCATCCTCTCCCTCCCTCCTCTCCCTCCCTCCTCTCCCTCCCTCCTCTCCCTCGTCCTCCCTCCCTCCTCTCCCTCCCTCCCTCCTCTCCCTCCCTCCTCCCCCTCCTATCCCTCCTCCTCCTCTCTCCATCCTCTCCCTCCCTCCCTCCTCCCCCTCCTATCCCTCCTCCTCCTCTCTCCATCCTCTCCCTCCCTCCCTCCTCCCCCTCTTCCCCACCTCTCCCTCCTCCTCTCTCCATCCTCTCCCTCCCTCCTCTCCCTCCCTCCTCTCCCTCCCTCCTCTCCCTCCCTCCTCTCCCTCCCTCCTCTCCCTCCCTCCTCTCCCTCCCTCCTCTCCCTCCCTCCTCTCCCTCCCTCCTCTCCCTCCCTCCTCTCCCTCCCTCCTCTCCCTCCCTCCTCTCCTCCCTCCCTCCCTCCCTCCTCTCCCTCCCCTCCTCTCCCTCCCCTCCCTCCCTCCCTCCTCTCCCTCCCTCCTATCCCTCCCTCCTCTCCCTCCCTCCTCTCCCTCCCTCCTCTCCCTCCTCCTCTCTCCATCCTCTCCCTCCCTCTTCTCCCTCCCTCCTCTCCCTCCCTCCTCTCCCTCCCTCCTCTACCTCCCTCCTCTCCCTCCCTCCTCTAGCTCCCTCCTCTCCCTCCCTCCTCTCCCTCCATCCTTTCTCCCTCCATCCCTCCCTCAAGATGAAGGCAGACCTTCTATTTTGCAAAGGGGAGTACTCCCTGGCCATCCAACACTACCAATTGCTCCACTCCAAAAAGTCAAGTAACCATCTGCACACTGCACACAAATACCTGCACACTACACACATACACCTGCACACTGCATAGCTGCACATTGCACACTGCAGGACACTGCACACATACACCTTCACACAGCATAAATACACCTGCACACTGCACACATACACCTGCACACTACACACATACACCTGCACACTGCACACATACACCTGCACACTACACACATATACCTGCACACTGCACATGCACATACACCTACACGCTGCACACAGATTCATGCCACCATCCCTCTCCACCCCCTCCCCCCACAGAGCACTTTGTGGCTCTCCCAGGTCTCATAGAGCTAATGAGGAGGGCGGGGCAGCTTGATGACTCCAAGGTGTACATAGAGAGGGCAGAGGTCACATGTGCCAGGTCTGCCTACGAGTCTGGCCTCAACTACTGCAAGCTGGGACTGCTCAAGTGGTGGGTGTGTCATGTGAGCATCATGAGGTGTTATTGTCAAGTCACATGACCTTGCAGGTACCAGAATGATCCCAATGCAGCTCTGCATCTGTTCAACCATGCAAGAAAGGACAGTGAGTGGTAACTCCCACCTACCATTGTCCAGTGGTATCTGTTCTTACATGTATTATTGCCATCCCCTTATCCCCATTCTCTTCATCCTTTTCTCCCTCCCCTCCCCCTCCTCTCCTCCCTGTCCTCCCCTCCCTCTCCTCCCCCTCCTCCCCTCCCTCTCCTCCCCCTCCTCCCTCCCTCTCCTCCCCCTCCTCCCCTCCCTCTCCTCCCACTCCTCCCCTCCCTCTCCTCCCACTCCTCCCCTCCTCCCCTCCCTCTCCTCCCCTTCCTTCACTGCCTTCCTTCCCTCCTCTCCTCTCCTCTCTCTCCTCCCCTTTCTCTCCTCCCCCTCCCTCTCCTCCCCCTCCTCCCCTCCCTCTCCTCTCTCTCCTCCCCTCCCACTCCTCCCCTCCCTCTCCTCCCCTTCCTTCACTGCCTTCCTCCCCTCCTCTCCTCTCCTCTCTCTCCTCCCCTTTCTCTCCTCCCCCTCCCTCTCCTCCCCCTCCTCCCCTCCCTCTCCTCCCCCTCCCTCTCCTCCCCAGGGGTGAGCATGCTTTGTTCAACATGATCGAGATATGTCTTAACCCTGATGATGAGACTTTGGGTGAGATATGCACACATACACACTCACACCACATCCATGAACTCCTCCCCCTTCTCATCCACCACAGGAGGTGAGGCCTTCAAAGGAATGGAAGAGGAAGCAGAGTAAGTGTGTGTGTGTGTGTGTGTGTGTGTGTGTGTGTGTGTGGTGTGTGTGGTATGTGTGGTTAATGAGGTCATATGATATGTTAGCTGGCCTTTGATATACATGTTGTATGGCATGTGTCTCCATATTTCAGCAGAACAGCCGACAAGCTTCTTAAGGTGTGAGAAAACTCCCACTCCATGATAGCTGTACAGATGGCCATCCCACACCTAGTAAGAATGCACAAAACTACCATATGACATCCTCATACCTGACATTGGCATGTATCCTTATCAATACCATAGTAGACACCTGCCTTCATCTCCCCCCACCCCCCCCCCCCCCCCCTCCATCTCTCTCTCTCTCGGAGCAGAACAGTGTCCTCCTCCTGTTGGGCGTGGCCACAGCTCACGTGATCCTCAAGCAGTTCCCAAAGGCCAGAAACCACATAAAGAGGATCCAAGATGCCCTGGGTTATGGCTAACTTACTGTAGGAGACTGAGTACAGGTCTGAATGTGTGTATGCATGTATGTTTTGTAGTACTATATTTGCTTGAGTGTACATGGATAGCTATCATATGCATGTGGTGATCATGTGCTGGTCATGTGACAGGATGGAGAGGGCTTTGAGAAGAGCTGGCTCCTGCTTGCAGATACCTACATACAGGCAGGCAAGTATGACATGGCCATAGAGCTGCTCAAGAAGTGCCTGCAGTACAACAAGGCAGGGTACCCTGTCCTACCATCACCATGACTACGACCTCTAACCTACCTCCTCCCCAGTCCTTTAGCAAGGCTTTGGAGTACCTGGGGTTCGTTACAGAGAGGGAGTAGGCCTACAACTCGTGTTTGACTAGGCATGAAGGCATCATGACCAACACTCAGAAGTCCAAGGTTCTTGGTGACCATTTTGGCAGGGCTGAGTTCCATCCTGATGCAATCCAATGCAAGAGCAAATCTTGCTCGGTCTAACCTCATCCTCGATCGTGAAGTACATTACACCCAGCATGCTCTTCTTTTTGTTAAAATATCATTTCAGTATTATTTCTTTTATACTGATACATGGAAGTACCTGGTAATACAGCTTATATAAAAGCATTACAGTACATATAATACATAACATACACAAAACAATAAGGCTGAATGCATCTGGTGAGGATGGCTGTGGCATTGGCTCCCACCAGGTGTAGCTAGGTTTAGTCTACTGTAAATGTCATTAGTACCAGGACTTGCATGGGCCTGCATGATAAGGTGGCGAGTCTTGAGGCCAACTGGGAAAAAGCTTCTACAGATTCACTGCCCCAAGCACCATATGACTCATCAGTGACAAGAGTAACACATATCCAACCAGTTCACGGCATTTGGCATCATTGGCCACATGCTTCCTCTCTTCAGCAGCTAGGGCAGCACAATCTGAAGGAAGAGACTCCAGCAAAGTAAGGGTATTAAACAGAGAGGAGGCTGCATATGGCTATTGTCAGTGGTGAGGCGAGTCAATACCAGCTTATAATTATTTATTTTAATATTATTTGTCTGTTCTGATTTGTTGTGGTGTACTGTCCTCTGTTACCAAAGGAACAGAACAGACAGAAATATAAATGAAAGCAAACGTAATGTTACTCAGTAGTAAATATCTATAATACGGTAAGGGAACACATGCACATTACAGATCACATGCTTTCATCAAGTTTGAGAACTACATTGCACTACATTGCATGTATTACATGACAAAACAGAGGCACTACCTACATTATGTACATCCTAGTGTAATTTTGCCATGGAATTATTTGTGACCGTTTTATACACACATAATGCAGTCTGATTTGATAATACACAGTGGTATGTGCATAGGCATATGCATATGTGCAATAATAAGCCCCACAAAAAATTCAATGACATGCATTTATGCGCTCATTATTAATAACGTTAACTATACATGGGCATATATATATATATATATATAATTTTTTTCCAATGAAGCAAAAACTCTTACCGCGCGTGGAGATCTAGAAGAAACACATCGGACATTAGCCGTAAGTGAGGGTATGTCGGCCTACCAGCTGGAGCAGCTGGCGTACTGATCACATATCATTGTGATTTGTATGTATCCTCTTTTGTTGTATAACGTTTGGTTCCTCTCCTGCAGCATATGTTCCCCGGCCAGCCTATATGCTAGTACTAAATTTAACATTTACAGCTGACTAGAGAAATTAAAAAAATAACCCTGAATATTTATTCCTCTTGTCCATATCCTTGTTTAACCAACGTCCATAGCTCACTGACGTAGTAACAACCTTCGATTGATTCTGCGTACTATACATTTATATAAAGCGGCTGGAGCTAGCTGCGAACATAACTCATTATTTTCAGCTGACGTAACGTTACTTTTAATTGTTGGGGACATTTCTTGATCACCCCCCATACATGTAGTATATTGTCGCTGTCCGCCAACCCCAGGTAGCTGCAAATAGGGGACCGTTTTGTGGGGTTTTCTAGCAAAGACTGGACCTTCTTTGCACATTCCGCAGGCCCGTAGCCAGGGGGGGTTCGGGGGGTTCGAACGAACCCCCCCTCAGAGGATAAAGGTCCTGCACTCCGCTTACGTAAAAGTACTACGGTGCCGCCGTGCAGGCAGCTCTCTAAGGCGGATTTAGGCGATTAGGCTTCCCTGACTACGGTAAAAACGTACGTTTAACACAACGTAACGGTTAACCTGTATTTATTATTATAATTATCAAATTACGTCTTAATAATTAAAAAATTAAAAAGCAATTTGCACCGGTTTAATAATTAATCTATATATACGCCGTCGCATTAATAATCGCCGGGCCGATCGACTATGCCGGGTAGCTCCCAACAAAAGAAAAGAGAGCATGAACGAGCGGAGTGCTAGTGCTCTTCAAAGACTGCACAATTATATGAGTGCCTCGATGGGAAATAGCCGTCTTTCTAGCCTCGCTCTCCTGCATATACATTATGACATGGACGTGGACTTAGATGAAGTTGCCACACGCTATGCCCATTTGCACCCAAGGAAGCTTGAACTTGACTTTATTATCCGCCCTTGAATTCTGTTAAAACACTCTGTCACTGTATACTAATTAATTGTGTTTGTATATAAATGTATAACCTGCCTAAATATATAGTACTTTTCATGTGCCATTAATTCATATAAACACAAATTTCAATATTTAACTAGTAAACTATGTAACTATGTATGAGTCAACCATCTAAGTAGAGGTCTGAGACTTTAGCACGGGGACCTGCCCTTGCAAGAAATGCTCTGGCATTCGAGCGCACAAGGGAAAGGTTTAGTCTGGAATAAATGCTGTCCAGAGTGGTGGAAGTGGAGGAGTTAACCTGGACTGAAAGGCGGGAAGCAAGTTTCTTGAAAGTGCCAGAGGCAAGTTGGCCCCAGGCCCCGAATGATTCAACAACAAGGGGTATACAGCTCCAGCCTAGTTCTGCACAAATCCCTGAATTTGCTTGTATCTTTCGCTGTTCTGTGGCAAAAGCTGCAGAGCCAGCTGCTGTGTGTCCCACTTCGGAAACTATGTCAGGTTGACTAAGCAGCCATTGAATCAGAAGTTTTTTTTTTTTTTAAAAGCGAAGATCGATTTAGATTGCATGCATAGCAAAACGACATGTTAGGTTTAGCCCCTTCCCCTCTTTTTATATCAGCCAGCTCACCTTGGATGGTCGCATGAAATTGAATTGCTCATCTTGTTTATTTTTCGGTTGTGAGTGTTTTGGTACATGTACATGTATGTGTCTGCAAACTATTAAATTCTTTTGTGTTGCCAAATCAATGTTTTCAAAAGCTTCCGCGCGAAGCGCGGGAGGGGGCACTTCCCCCTCCCGCACCCTCCCCCTTTTGGCGACCCACGCCCACTTTGGGTCCACTTTTTTTTTTTCCGAACCCCCCCTTTTCCTGACCTGGCTACGGGCTTGTTCCGTTTCCGGAATTGCTGCCCTTAAACTTAAAAGGCTTAATTGAAACCTAATTTCTACGCCAACTTGTTAGGTGGTTGTACGCATTAGCGTCCTCTTGTCGGTGCAGTGAAACATTTATGCATGAAAAACTCATGTTTTCATACAGTTTTAGAACAAAATCCGTGCTTCCGACAGCATTATATACGGGTGTACGATTTCGGTGAGGGGGGGGGGGGGGGGGGGGGGGGGGGGGGGGGGGGGGGGGGAAATCGATAAAGTGATTCTCATCGGTAAGATATATATCCCCCCCCCCTCCCACCCAGCAAGGTAGCGCTGTAGGCTCACCCATAGGGGTCTTTTTAATCCAAAAAACATAGCATAATATGCTAAAAACAGAGAGAATCGCGAGGCTTTCCTGTAGTCTTGCAAGCCATCGTTATTGGACTGCATATCGATACACAATGGACTGGGGACCACGGGTGGTAATAATGGAATTTCAATCTTCATGTTTGGATGGTGTTTATCAGTTGTAGCCTCTATACAAATTGAAAAGAATAACCGGACAATGAATAGTCCATACTATCATGTATTATTTAACTTGTACACTACATGGCAGATCAGGCTACATTTAAGTGTGGCTAAATCACACAGTAAATGAGTTACAAATATGCTAATCCTTCCTTTATTAGGGCTGCACAATGTTTCATTTTCAACGGTGTGACAAAGTACCTGAGCGAAGTGGTCGAGATAATGTTCGATGCGGTCCAGTTGAGGTGGACGGTAGGGTTGTGTGGGGACGAGTTGGAGGAGTGTACTGGCTAGATGAAAAGGATCAATGGAGAAGATGGACAGATGGTGTTGAGAATGGGGCCAGTCTAGGTGTATGTGGAGGGAGAATGGTTGCTGTTGGTGGTTGTAAAAAGGATGCATTTAGTAAGAAGGTGATGTGGTGGAGAGGAGGGAGGTGGTCCCTCATGTCAGATATGTTTATAGGTTGCATAAAGTCCTGTGTAATTAGTGTTGGTGGTGGTGGTCTGGTGGTGATGGGAGGGTGTGATGATGGGCGAAGACTTTTGAATAGTGTTCAGGTGTTTGATGGTGCGACAAAGACCTGGCACTTGGGACCATTGCTTCCTAAGCCATGCGAAGCCATGTCAGCAGTGGTGCATGAAGACCTGGTCTATGTGATGGGAGGTTTAGGAATGGCCAGAGCTGTGTGGTGTGCCAACATCAATGATCTGGTGAGAAACTGAGCATTGTGTGGCATCTCTGTCCCTTTGGTAACAAACACACCATGCTTCTTGCAATATGCTCACTGCAACCTGTAGATCTACATGTATAGCTCTGATGGAGACCCACCAAGAGCCATGCATGTGCAGTTTAGTGGGCATGCCACATGTCCCATTATGCATACCAGCCATACCTGCACTTATAAATCACATTATTACTGTTATCTGTTACACACATGTACACTCACACTCACAAACGCATACATACTCACATATTTCAGACTACTGCAGGCACACAGGAATTTACCTGGAAACAGCTGCCAGATGTACCATACTATGGTTCATCTGTATGTGTCGTTGATAGTGTGCTCTTTGCCATTGGAGGAGCAGAGGACCAGGAGGGATCAAAGAAGACCTCTGCCATCTATGCCCTCCACCCTGTTGAGAAGACGTGGCAGCATGTTGGAGACATGCCATTTAAGTGTTTTTTTGTAAACACTCTACTGCTGTCAGGAGGAAAGCTGTTGGTTGTTGATGGAGACAGTCAGATGGTCTTGAGGGTCACTATGGAAGGTAAGCCATGCAAGTGTTATGGTCAATACTACTAACAACTACTATTTTCAGATCTGGCTATGGTCTTCCCTAGTCCTTTGAACAAATTGAAGACAGATTACAGGTGTGTACCATATTGCCTGCTTTTGAGCACACTAAGGGATATTGTCTGCTTGATATGCAATTCACTTTGCAATGGGAAGTGACATAGATGTACTAATCTTCATAAATTTGCTTATTTTCCTGTCTGTGTTTTAAAACCACAGGATGTCTATAAGTTCTTGGCTCAGTTTTAATAGGGATCGTGCAGCAACCAATGATATCAATCATAAGGGGTGGGGTGAGGTGTAAGGTTTTCATTGTGTCAGAAAAATCATTGCAAGTGCTTTTTAATTGCTCTACTGTTAGGAAGCTTTTTTGTTTACACTGTCGTGTTTATTGTGGGTATGCTGAACATAACAACTTGTGATTATGAATCTTATAGTTTCTATTCCACAAACCACTGAATTCCTCATATAATTATTGCATATGCAGGGTAGAGACATTATTCTCTTTACATTTGTACATGTACATGTATGTATAATATAGGTATTATAATGACCTGAAATTCAGCAACCAATACTTAAAGGCAGGGGGTGGGGTGGCGCATGGGAGGGCAGGGAGTGAACTAGGAATTCTCAACATTTTCATACATGATGGACTTCACAGACATGCTGATTCACTCCCCCCTTTCACCTCCACAAACAAAGGTACACGGATGAGTTGTGTTGCATTCCAGCTACTTATCTATGGGTTCCTAGCTTTTCTATTAATGTCAGGTCCCATGTACAGTTGTGTAGGCTGTCCACAGCCCCTGTACAGTTGTGTCTAAGCATTCATAGTGGTGTGCATAGCCCCTGTAAAGTTGTGCATTCCATAGCCATGCTATAAAGCTTCTGAAGATCACAAGCAAGGTAACATGGCACCACTAGGCAGTGTTCACACAATATAACAGACAGTAACTTTCAGTTAACTAAATCTGACAGCCACTCGAAATTCCCATTTATAGCATTTCTGGCATTCAAAACTGTCTCTAGCTGCATGACCATCCTGTGAAGTTTGTTATTTACATACATATGTGTGGGAAGCATGTAAATGGTCAAGTTGGTTTTATTTCTTTATCATTCCAACAGTGCACATTACAATATGGGTATAATAACATGTCTACACTATTTTCCTATCAGTAATAGCACGAACCTCAATTATCTTTTTAATGCAAGCTTCATTAAGTTCTATAACACAGAGTGGTATCGTGTGATGCAAATATGTCAGTAGTGAGATCAAAGTGTACATCTAATTCTAGAGCAGAGCTATGCAATAGTACAAAAACTTAAGACATCAAACACAAAGATTTGCTATATTGTAATGTGAATGTAAAGCATATATCCAAGCTTAAAAAGTACTTATACACAACAGTATGATCAGTATACATGTAATGCCTTTTTAATTGTCATGTTATTCTATTATTTTGTTACATTATTAAGGAGGCATGAGGTCATGATGAATGGTGAAGTAGCGGGCTTGGAGGACCAAAAGCTCAAAACAACAGGTGGATGATGCAAGTGTGCAAGTACCATTTAATATGTTCTATCTCTGTGCAGTGCCTTCATCTCTGGACAGTGGACCATCATTAGCACACCTCATGGACAGGGTAGCTGCTGTGATTCCTAACAAGTATGAGACAGTTGGACTTCAGCTTGGCCTCACACTAGCTGAGGTTCAGACAATACGTCCACTTCACCAAAGCTTGGATGATCACCTTAAAGCATTTAGAGAGATATTTGTTATGTGGAGGAAACGTGGGTCACCTCCTTACACCTGGAGGACAATCATTGGTGTGCTGAGGAGTGCTAGTGTTGGTGAAGTACTGCTATCTGAACAGTTAAACTCATGGATTGTAGGTGAGAATTCACAGTATGCATTGATTCAATGATCCTTCAGTGACCATTGCAGACAAGTATATGCTTTGGGGACGGGGTCTTATGTGCAAAGACAGTGTAGGCATATTCCCATTCACATATCAGTTTTGTAGTGCAGGCAAGATATTAAAATTTCAATGTGGTGTGTGCAAGTAAGGAGGGATATGAGTCAATACACTATACATGTAGATTCTGCCTTGTATTCATTTGCTCTAGTTTATTCTCCAGTGGGACTGGTTATATATTTCTTCCTCATGCAATGTTTTTCTCACACCAGTACCTTCTTCTTCTCCAATTGACCTGAAGGCTGGCAATGTCACATCCACATCCATGACCATATCATGGCAGCCACCACATGATCCAAATGGTATTATCAGAGGCTATCAAGTCAGCTACACTCCACATGGTGAAAGTGAATGTCTTCAAGATGTTGTTGGGGACACTGCTGACATCTCTTAAACCACACACAGAGTACACCATATGTGTGAGGGCCAAGACAGTGGATTTTGGGGATTACAGCACTCCAATAACTGTCAGCACACTTGAAGATGGTTAGTGGAAGTGTCAATGATATGCCGATGAATAAAAATGTACTGTTGCTTGCAAATTAAATGTACCTTTGTACAAATTGGCTAATGTATTCATTCAAGGGTGAGTTATCATGTATATCCAATATACTTCATGTGTATACAGAGTTAAACTTTTTGTGTGGAAAAATGTGATGTATTTAAGTCTTATATGATTATCTGATTGCATTCAGCTGCAAAAATATACACAGAAGCTATGAAAAATGGATACATTGAGCGTAATGTTAAAAAGTGTCTCATAATTGGAGCAGCAGGAGTTGGAAAAACTGCTATAAAACACCTCCTGCTAAGTAAGGATCCTCCCAAACAACATAAGAGTACTGGAGTAATGGAGAATCCTGTTCGTGCAGTCACCTTCTCAAGGGCAATGGAGAAAGATGGTAAAGAGGATGACATGTGGTCTATTGTCAACAACGATGAAGAATTAATGATGAAAATTGCTGAACATTTAAAAACGTTACAGGAAGAAACAAAACTTGATTATGAAATTCATTCAACAGGGAATGAATTGTCACATGACACAGTGAATATAAATAGTAGTGATTTAGAGTCACTGCAAGAACAAACCAACCCTAGAGATGGAAAAATCCAGTCTACAGAGCTGTTTCATGGACAAAGCACACTGAAACAAGAAGAACCTGAAAATATTACATTTGTGGCACGCAGGGAGTCAGTAAATTGCAAACATGATGTTGATGTAATTGAAGATGCAAACTCATCGGATTCACACGATGAAGAAAGTACTGATGATGCTATTCACCACAGATTAATTGATGCCATTTCTAAAGCAAAAGGTATTTACTTTTACTACTTTCACAGGTACTGCTTCCTATATAGGGACATGGGTTCCTTACTTATGATAGCAACTTAACTGTTCCATCAAGCGATAAAAAAATTTAAAAATGGGATACTGGTATCTATTTTGATTAAGTCTCATTTTACAAAATGATATCAAACTAATTGTAGAATACACATGAAGTTAATATTTTGATCCTCACACTTCCTACACGACACATTTGACAGTCACATGTTTTTTTTTAAATAGCCAAGTGAATGGACAAAATCATTTGGTTTTTATAAATGAACAAACTGATTAGAGTTAAAACACTGCAATAGAATGTGTACATCAAGCTTTAAAAAAAATCTGATTCCTCAATATCTATAATAGTCTAATACAGTAATACTATAATTTCCAACGTCCGTACGTCCGCGTAACCACCTATTTATAAACTCCGCCTAGCCTCTACAATTGTGGGTTTGAACACAACTAGCAACGAGTACCTAGCAACCAATAGAAACGATCACTCCCACACAAATGACCAATGGCAATGGACCCTTTGCATGAAAGATTGGAAGTACGATAACGTCACGTCTGGAGTAAAAACCACTGCGGTTGCCTGAAGACATCGTGTCACGCTCGCGGACCTTTGCGTAATAAACACTGTGCAAAATGTTTGTTATACGATAGTGTATATTTATGCGTATATTTGAGGAATGCGCAAAATATAACCTGTGTAGTATATTTGAAGTGCACGACCGCGTATATTTGAGAATACGCAAGTGTCAAATACGTCACCGTTTATATAAGCACAACTTCAAAATATACGATAGTGTATTCTTAAGAGTATATTTGAATATACTGTAGTGAGTTATACTACTGCGTATATTTCATTCCATAAAATCCCACTGTTTACATAAGTATACCACAGAAGTGATTCATGAGTGGTCAGACCCGTACCCGGACCCACGTGAGGTAGGAAGGTGTGTAGGCATCGAAGCTGCTGGACGTCATAGGTTAGCTATATACATGTATGTCTGCTTGGTGTACCCGTATATACGGCGGTAAATTTTGTGAGCGGTAGGCCGGGCCCATGGTGCATGGCTATGGCCTATGCTAACTCGCCAGTTGAGTTTGGTCATGATCACATCGGATCCCAGTAAATGCTACAATGGAAGCAGTAGAATGCTTACACAGTAGACCTCTATTGGACCCCTGTACAAATGTTTGTGTAGTACGATACAAAAGTGCTCCAATTAGAAATGTGGTTAACTAACCGTGCATGTGATTTGTAGATTTTAGGCGGGCTGTTTCATGGTCGTGTTGCTTTGGTATGAACAGACAGAAGGACTGTAAGAATCGCGCTGAGATCAGGGTTTTGATCGTTAAATGGCAATAGTTTGTCTTTCCAGAGTGTACAAGTTACCGGTATTATGTGTTGCAGTTGCTAAAGAATGAATTCACCTTTCTCTATTTGCACTAGGTTGGCAAGTGTCCTAAGTGTTCCCGTTCGGTTGAACAACCGAAATGATAGAACAACAGGCACAATGGAGCGCGATATAAAAAGGTATAGGCCTATTCATTTGTTGTGTTTTGCTAAGGTTTTTTTTTTAACTTGCAGACTCCGACCGGACGGTACGGTAAGTGTTAACCCGCACTGTTCCATTGTTTTAAGTCAAACATCGGAGATAGGAGACAAGAAAGGTAAGCATATCACTTACCCGATAATGTATCTGTTGCTTTATATATAGAATCGTGTATAAACAGAACGAGGATATGATATGTGGTGAGTGAAATATATTTTTTTACGATCTGAATTTATTGTTCGTATTCTGTACAGGTGCCTTGGATCGAATATATGCAGATTGCCGCCTCGGACTGTTAGTTTGTTGTTTTGTTGTACATGTGCAAAATGATTAAAATTTTAAATTGACTAAACTGGATCGGGAACGAGGGGTGGGAGTGATAGGAGGATAATATACGGAATATGAAGCACTTAGTATACGGTGACCGACAACGTAGCCACAAAGTGAATTCAACGGTTTGCTAAGCAACCACAAATGTCGCGTGATCGGTTATATTTGAATATACGCACCTGCGTATATGGTTCTATACGCTGGTGTGTATATTTAAGGTGTATATTCAAATATACGCTATAGAATACGCTATCGTATAACAAAGTTTTTGCACAGTGAAAATGGCAATGCTCGGAGTCATTCCTTCCCGCTCAGACATTGATCCTTCGGCCCATCCAATTCCTGGTCAAACTATGCTGCCTACTGTAAGTTTGACCGAGTCTTTTTAAAGCCATCCATTTTAAAGGCTCCGGGTATGTCAGACTCTGTCAAGCTTATTGTTGGCAGCATAGTACATGTATGACCAGGAACTGGATCGGCCGAAGGATCACTGTCCGAGCGGGAAGAAATGACTCGGAGCGTTGCCATTTTATTACGCAAAGGTCCGCGAACGTGATACGATATCTCTAGGCAACCGCTGACGTTTTTACTCCGGACATGACGTTTATCATACTTCCAATCTTTCATGCAAAGGGCCTGACCGGTGTTCATACAGACCGGAAGTAGTACATGTACATGTATTTCATTGCGTGCGCGGGCTATTAGATAGGTTGCGTATAGTAACCGGCCGTATATTACAACAGGTGGTAGATTACTGTATGTTAAAAAAAAAAAAAAAACATTCTGCACTTCTTATAGAATCACTTCCGTGATTTGTCACGGGGTAAGTCCTAGTATTCCTATATTTAAAAAGGCATACTTGTCATGCTTTATTTTTGTCACAGTTACATTGTCTGCATAATGTATCGTTATCATTTAGCATTGTGTAACCAAGTGTGTGATTCTAAAAAATAGCAACATCAGTGGAGAAATGGATGCCAATAATCTGCATTTCAATTTACAATGAATCAGTCAAATGCGTAGGACTTGGCCAGGTTTTAAACCACAGTTCAAATCTGCATTTTTTGGTCCATATTGCTATGCTAAAATGAGACATGATGTTTACGAGTAAGAGTACAAGAGGTGATATGAGTACAACTGATGCAATTCATTTCTAAAGGATAGATTAATTTTATTATCATAATAGTAATACATAGTAAGGTTATATAGTGTAATTTAGAGAACATCTTGTATTGGATTTAATTCTGCATTACAAGTGTATTTTGTGTCCTTTTTAAAAGCTGGACAAAAGATTCCTACTGGTACCTGGATCCATTTGATAGACAGTGGTGGCCAATCTGAGTTCCATGATCTACTTCCACTGTTTGTGCCAAATACATCTGTTGTGGTATTTGTCTTCAAGTTATCTGAAGGTCTTGACCAAAAGCCAATAGTGGAATATTATGGCCCTGATGGACGCCCCATTGGAGACAAATGTGAATCATATTTAACACACAAAGAGATCTTGGAACATTCTCTCAAAGTTTTAAAAGCTCATAAAGGTCCATGCCCTAAGATCCTTCTGATTGGAACACACAAGGACTGTCCTCCACAAAGATTAGATATTCAAGAGCTTAAAACTTGCTTGACTCAGTTTTACGGTTCTGTTTTTCAATTTGGATCAGACCCAATTGCTCTTGTAAACTGCTTTTCTTGTAAAGATGATATCAAAAACGTACTAGATAATATTAGAAAAGAAATAATGAATGCAGCTGATAATGTTGAATATGAAAAAACCCCTCTTGCATGGTTTATTCTAGAAATGGAACTAAAGAATGCAAGCCAAAGTTCAAAACCTTCAGGCATTCTTCTTCTACAAAAGTGTAAAGAAGTGGCAGAAAGGTTAACGTATTTCAGAGATAGACCTGATCGATTTGATACAGCATTACAGCACCTTGTCAGAAACAATATACTTAAAGATATGGTGTTCTGTGATCCACAAAGTCTTCTTAATGCTGTTACTGAAATTGTGAAACAACATTACAAGTTATTGAATAGTGCAGTTGGCAGAGTTGGAGCATTACTTATGTTTGAAAAGCATGCCTACATCTCTGATGAAATCCTTAAGCAGATTTTGCCGCAATACAATGATAAAGAATACATATTAAAAACAGAAGTGCTTTTTAAACTTCTTACTAAGCTGAACATAATTTCTGAAATATCTAAAAGTAAAGAGCAAGTTTATTACTTGATGCCAGCATTATTATCAAATACAAAAGATCCTGTTAATATGGCACAGGATATTAGCAATGAGACATTTGAAGGCGTTCCTCCGTTGTGCATCAGTTTTGAAGGCTGTGCCCCCAGTGGGTTGTTCTGTTCACTTGTGGCCCATCTACTGCATTCAGAGGATTGGGAACTATGCATGAGTGATAACAAACCCGCCTATTGCTATCGTAATTGTGTTGCCTTTATCTGTAGGAAGAGAACAGTGGTCACCCTGGTGGATTCATTTTCACACTTCATGATATATATAAAGTCACCTTATACAGATACCCCTTACATTATCAAGGACATGGTTCACAGGTCCATTGCTGAAGTAACTAAATGTCTCTCCTTTGAAGCTATGAAGTATGAGGATGCTATTGAATGTCCTGCACATCCAGGACAACATGATCACGTGGCAGTATGGCATCATACACCTGATGAGTTCTATGCATGCAAGAAGGAAAATTCCAGAAATGGGTCCATAGATCAAAAATATCATGTATGGAACAAAGCAGGTACAATGCATCATATATAATAATAATAATTATTATTATTGTATTATAATACTAGTATAGTGATTACCAACTTTAGTAAATGAAATCGTATTTTGGCATATAGCATTTGAAATGCAATCAGAGATAATGCATACATTATCTCTGATGCTTGTACAAAGCAAAGAGAACTATTTATTAATTGCACTCAAATCCCACTATTGGGTAATAACTTAGCACACTCTCAGTAGCCCATGAGATGTCTAAGTTGTGCATCAATTGTTCTATACAAGGGGTAGGGGGGTTTTCGAGGGGTTTGAACGAAACCCCCTTTTGGACTCCACTAATATTATTATAATATGTAGATGTATGTTTGCACAATATGATTCTATGCAACTGTAAATCTCTCTATTTCTAATCCAAATACATACATACATACATAGGAATACACACTAGCATTTCTTAAGCATCCCTTGACCCCCTATCCAACGGGTGCAGTGCTATGACAGGAAGTTCATTTAAGGAACTAGTGTCTATTCAGAACACTTGCGTCTATTCATTACATTAAAATAAATAAATTCAGCACCGCTGCGGAGTTGGGGGAGATATCAGTATTTTGCAAACATAATGGGGACCTCCCCCCCCCCCCCCCCCCCCCCCCCCTCCAATTTTTGCATTAGGTCTTAATATATATGTATGTTTTTATTGGGATATACACATGTACGTGCCGCTGTTGAACTTGGCGGAGTCATACATGGGCAATCAGTCCAAAGCTACATATATATATAATTATATATATGGAACGTTCTATGCGATTTTGATGCTTGTGAATTTATATATATAACATCCAATTCAAAGCGCTATATCTTCCACACGGTTTGAGCTCTTGACTTCCTATTTTCAGAACTTCATACTACATCATTTCTGTATGCTAAAATATAATTTGGGGTCTTGCACTTACTCCGTGCCAGTATTGCAACGTCCGATACCCCACCGGGTTCAAACCCACCATAACTTTCGGTAGGAGTAATCAAATCGCTTCAAATTCGGTTTGTAGGTAGGGAGGTTCTATACCTATTGATTTGTTCTGTTCGTTAATTTTCATGCCATCCGTTACGGAGAAACAGCTGTGCAAAGTAAGTACACGTTTCCCGCTCGAATCGCGCCTTTATATGTGCACGGAACAGTTTCTATTCTCCGGAGGCATGAATATTCAACTATTCCTATAGGGCGTGATAACCACACCTATAAGGTCACCAAACAAACGGGCGGCTGAATTGTAGTGCTTGTTAGTATAGACTTACGGTTGTTTTTCGGTGTAGATAAACGATATGGTGACGTATAACACGAGTGAACGCGAGCTCGTCGAGTTTCACTGAATCAGTCGGCGGATGAGTTAGAACTGTACGAATACGACGATCGATATTCAAGATACATTGGACGAGGATGGAGAGATTGAGAAAGGTATTGATGGCGTTCGTACCACTGACGATGGTGGTTGTGTTAGTGATAGGGAGTGAGCAGCCCCTAAATTACCAAAAGAGCCACCAGCCCCACCCCCACATAGCCAGGGGCTAATGGGGCTAGGCCCTTCACTGCAAGTTCCCTCAGCAGCCCTGGGGTCAAAGAGGCCATCCCCACTCAGCAGAACCACAAGCCCCCTTACTGCAAGTGCACACTATATACCTTTGGAACCATTAAGCCCCATGCTGCAATTTAAATTATTAATAATAGCCTCACATTCCAAATAGTGGAGCCAACAAGTGGAATTAACAGGCCCAATAATTCTAGCAAGGGAGCCACCAGCTAACCTGGTCAATGGAGCTAGCGTCCACAATGCCAGTGGAGACACAGCCCTCTCGCAGATAGATCATCAGACCTCCACACTGCCAGCAGGGATGTAGCCCCCACAATAATGCCAGGGAGATGCCAGCCCTCAGGCTGCAAATGGAATCAGCATCCCCAACCATTTCAGGGGTGCCATGAACTACATGTACCAACAACATGTGATGACCTCACTAACAGATCAACCATTAGCCCTCATTCCGCAAGTGGACTTAACAGGCCCCACACCCAGGGGCTAACTCCCCCCCCCCCCCCCCCCCCTTTCGTTCAATGCAAGTTGAGTCAGCTGGGACCCCCCACACAGTAGAACAACCAGCCCCCTCACCGCAAGCTCATGAACAATAGCAGCGGAACCTGTAAAGTCTACACTGCAACTGAACTTAATAGCCTCACACTGCAGTCAGCAGCCCAGGAACCATTCATACAGAACACCCTCAGCTACCCAGGGCCAATGGGGTAGCCTCCACAGTGTCAGTCATGACGCCACCCCAAGTTGAGTCAGCAGCCCCCACACAAACAAGGGCCTGTAAGGCCAGCTTCGCACAGTAGAACTACCAGCCCCTCTCTGCTCACTTCAAATGGAGCCACTAAACCCTCTACCAGTATACACTGCAAGTCCAGACAGCAGCCCACACCAGTGGAGCCCTCTCACAGATGGAGCCCAGCAAGGAAGTACCAGCTGCCACACAAACAGTGGTTAATCGAGCTCCCAGAATAATGCCAGTGGAGAAACCAGCCCTTGCACTGCAAATGGATTCAGCAACCCCAAAAATTTCAGGGGAGCCATGAACTACATGTATATGTACTTGCCCCCACTACCCGTCCTTCAATGAAAGAGGGGCCAATCAGCCAATGGGACAGTACAACCACCAACCCTCCTCATTGGTCAGGGGACATGTACCAGAACAACTTAACAGGCCCACCACACACTGGTGCCAGCCCTCGTCCTTCCCCCCCACCCCCCCTCTTCTCACTACCTGTCCTTTACTGCAAGTTGCGTCAGCAGACCAGGGGCCAATGGGGCCAAGAACCACCACTCCCCCTCACTGCAATCACACACTACGTACCTTTGGAACCAACCAATAACCCAAGTGAAATCAATACTGCAAAACCTGACCCCCACACTACCAGCAAGGGAGCACCAGCTGCCACACAACCAGAGGATCAATGTGGCCCCCACTTAATGCCAGTGGAGAAGGCAGCCCTCACACTGCAAATGGAGTCAGTAACTCCATGCAACAATTTCAGGGGACATGTGCATGTACGCACATGTACCAATGGAATCACACATGCCCCACCAATGGAACCAGTGGAACGTTTAGCCCTCACAGCAAGTGAACTTATTACTTAGCAGTCCCCACAACACCCCCTCCCACTACCTGTCCTTCACTGAACGAGGGGGCTAATGGGACCATCCCCACACAGTACAACTACCAGCCTTCCTCATAGCAAGCCAATGGAACCATTAACTCCCAAGCTGCAATTGAACTTAATAACCTCACACTGCAAGTCCAGTCACAAGCGCTGCACAACCAGTGGAGCCACCAGCCCTTCCACATATGGTGTTATTAGACCATTCACTGCCAGCAGGAGGGTCAATGGGGCCCCCATAACAGTGCTCATTGACTGTGGTTCAAGATACATTGGTCAAGGATGATGGCGGTCGTACCACTGACGATGGTGGTTGTGTTAGTGACAGGGAGTGAGCACCCCCTAAATTACCAAAAGAGCCACTAGCCCCACCCCCACATAGCCAGGGGCTAATGGGGCTAGGCCCTTCACTGCAAGTTCCCTCAGCAGCCCTGGGGCCAAAAAGGCCATCCCCACACAGCAGAACCACAAGCCTCCTTACTGCAAGTGCACACTATATACCTTTGGAACCATTAAGCCCCATGCTGCAATTTAAATTATTAATAATAGCCTCACATTCCAAATAGTGGAGCCAACAAGTGGAATTAACAGGCCCCATAATTCCAGTAAGGGAGCCACCAGCTAACCTGGTCAATGGAGCTAGCGTCCACAATGCCAGTGGAGACACCAGCCCTCTCGCTAACAGATCATCAGACCCCCACACTGCCAGCAGGGATGTAGCCCCCACAATAATGCCAGGGAGATGCCAGCCCTCAGGCTGCAAATGGAATCAGCATCCCCAACCATTTCAGGGGAGCCATGAACTACATGTACCAACAACACGTGATGACCTCACTAACAGATCAACCATTAGCCCTCACTCCTCAAGTGGACTTAACAGGCCCCACACCCAGGGGCCAACCCCCCCCCCCCCCCCCCCCCTTTCGTTCAATGCAAGTTGAGTCAGCTGGGACCCCCCACATAGTAGAACAACCAGCCCCCTCACCGCAAGCTCATGAGCAATAGCAGTGGAACCTGTAAAGTCTACACTGCAACTGAACTTAATAGCCGCAGTCAGCAGCCCATGGAACCATTCTTACAGAACACCCTCAGCTACCCAGGGCTAATGGGGTAGCCTCCACAAAGTCAGTCAAGACGCCACCCCAAGTTGAGTCAGCAGCCCCCAAACAAGGGCCTGTAAGGCCAGCTCCGCACAGTAGAACCACCAGCCCCTCTCTGCTCACTTCAAACGGAGCCACTAAACCCTCTACCAGTACACACTGCAAGTCCAGACAGCAGCCTACACCAGTGGAGCCCTCTCACAGATGGAGCCCAGCAAGGAAGTATCAGCTGCCACACAACCAGTGGTCAATCAAGCCCCCAGAATAATGCCAGTGGAGAAACCAGCCCTCACACTGCAAATGGATTCAGCAACCCCAAAAATTTCAGGGGAACCATGAACTACATGTATATGTACTTGCCCCCACTACCTGTCCTTCAATGAAAGAGGGGCCAATCAGCCAATGGGACAGTACAACCACCAACCCTCCTCATTGGTCAGGGGACATGTACCAAGAACAACTTAACAGGCCCACCACACACTGGTGCCAGCCCTTGCCCCTCTCACCCCCTCACCCCCCCTCTTCTCACTACCTGTCCTTTACTGCAAGTTGCGTCAGCAGACCAGGGGCCAATGGGGCCAAGAACCACCACTCCTCTTCACTGCAATCACACACTACATACCTTTGGAACCTGCAACCAATAACCCAAGTTAAATCAATACTGCAAAACCTGACCCCCACATGTACACTGCCAGCAAGGGAGCACCAGCTGCCACTCTACCAGAGGATCAATGTGGCCCCCACGTAATGCCAGTGGAGAAGGCAGCCCTCACACTATAAATGGAGTCAGTAACCCCATGCAACAATTTCAAGGGACATGTGCATGTACGCAATGGAATCACTCATACCCCCCTTCAAACACTACCAATGGAACCAGTGGAACATTTAGCCTGTCCTGTAGGCAGCTCTACACAAACATTGGAGCTACCAGTCTTCTCACAAATAGAGTTATCATACCCCCACACTGCTAGCAGAAATGTGGCCCCCACAATAATGCCAGTGGAGATGCCAGCCATCACACAGCAAATGGAGTCGGCATCCCCAACAATTTTAGGGGAGCCACTAACTACATGTATCAATAACACATGCCCTCACTACCAGATGAACCATTAACCCTCACTCCGCATGTGGACCTAGCAGGTCCCACGCACTGGAACCAGCCCACCCCCCCCCCCCCCCCCCCCCCCACTACCTTTCTATTGCTGCATGTAAGTTGAGTCAGCAGTTGAGGGGCCACTGGGATGAGCCCCCTCACCTCAAGCTCGTGAACAATACCAGTGGAACCTGTAAAGTGTGCCCTACAACTGAACTTAATAGCCTCACATGTCCATGCAGTCAGCAGCCCATGCGCGACTTATGGAACCATTCCAGGGCCAATGGGGTTGCCTCCACAAATCCAGTGAAGATGCCACCCCAAGTTGCATCAGCAGCCCCCACACAAACAGGGGCCTGTAGGGGCCAGCTCCGCACAGTAGAACCACCAGCCCCTCTCTGCTCACTTCAAATGGAGCCACTAGACACACTGCAAGTCCAGCCAGCCATCTGCTGCCACATAACCAGGAGTCACCCCACAATAAAGCCAGTGGAGACCCCAGCCCCCTGAACTACATGTACCAACAGAGCCACACATTCCCTGCTTCCCTGCTCCTAACACAACACATGGTACCAGTGGAACCATTAGCCCTCACTGCAATTGGACTTAGCACTGGAGCTAGCCTCCCCCCCAAACTGCATATGGACTTGGCACCCGGACACTTTTAGGGGAGCCATCATGTTTATTACCAGTCCCCATTGGAGCCACTAACAAATAGAAACACAACTACTGAAGTTGCCTTTCATTTGCAGTGTGTTCATGTGTATACCTGTTGTCTGTATCTGTTTATCTGAGGTTTAGTGAAGCCTTGTTATTGGCGGGTGAATATCATTACCTGCCCTATCAGATTTTGGGTCATGGTAGTTGGTTTATATAGGCAAGCAAGGCATACAAGAAGGTTTGAGTTGTACATGTACCCTCTTGCTGGAAACTAGTGCTTTATGTACATGTAGTAATAAGTACCATTTTAAATGTCATAAAAAGTAACAAGTGGAATATACAACTGCATGTAAATTGCACACGTAGACACAGTCCATAAAGGCAACAATATTATGCATCACACCTTGCTTTCTTCCCAAGTGAAGTTAGCAGACCCCACACTTTCAGCAAAGTCACCAGCCTCCTCACTACCAGTGTAACCCACACATTAAGGGTAACCATTTGTAGAGTATGGGCATTATTATGGTGGCCCCATTGACCCTGGTTGTGTGCAGCTGCTAGCTCCACTGCTGGCAGTGAATGGTCTGATAACACCATATGTGACAGGGCTGGTGGCTCCACTGGTTGTGCAGCACTTTTGACTGGACTTGAAGTGTGAGGTTATTAAGTTCACTTGCAGTGTGGGAGTTAATGGTTCCATGGGCTTGCTATGAGGAAGGCTGGTAGTTGTACTGTGTGGGGATGGTCCCATTAGCCCCCTCCTTCAGTGAAGGACAGGTATTGGGGGGGGGGGGGGGGGGGGGAGCGTTGTGGGGACTGCTAAGTAATAAGTCCACTTGCTGTGAGGGCTAAAAGTTCCACTGGTTCCATTGGTAGTGTTTGAAGGGGGGCATGTGTGATTCCATTGGTACATGTGCGTACATGCACATGTCCCCTGAAATTGTTGCATGGGGTTACTGACTCCATTTGCAGTGTGAGGGCTGCCTTCTCCACTGGCATTACGTGGGTGCCACATTGATCCTCTGGTTGTGTGGCAGCTGGTGCTCCCTTGCTGGCAGTGTACATGTGGGGGTCAGGTTTTGCAGTATTGATTTCACTTGGGTTATTGGTTGCAGGTTCCAAAGGTACGTAGTGTGTGATTGCAGTGAAGGGGAGTGGTAGTTCTTGGCCCCATTGGCCCCTGGTCTGCTGACGCAACTTGCAGTAAAGGACAGGTAGTGAGAAGAGGGGGGTGAGGGGGGGGGGGGGAGAGGGGCAAGGGCTGGCACCAGTGTGTGGTGGGCCTGTTAAGTTGTTCTTGGTACATGTCCCCTGACCAATGAGGAGGGTTGGTGGTTGTACTGTCCCATTGGCTGATTGGCCCCTCTTTCATTGAAGGACAGGTAGTGGGGGCAAGTACATATACATGTAGTTCATGGTTCCCCTGAAATTTTTGGGGTTGCTGAATCCATTTGCAGTGCGAGGGCTGGTTTCTCCACTGGCATTATTCTGGGAGCTCAATTTGACCACTGGTTGTGTGGCAGCTGATACTTCCGTGCTGGGCTCCATCTGTGAGAGGGCTCCACTGGTGTGGGCTGCTGTTTGGACTTGCAGTGTGTACTGGTAGAGGGTCTAGTGGCTCCGTTTGAAGTGAGCAGAGAGGGGCTGGTGGTTCTACTGTGCGGAGCTGGCCCTACAGGACCTAGTTTGTGTGGGGGCTGCTGACTCAACTTGGGGTGGCGTCTTGACTGACTTTGTGGAGGCTACCCCATTGGCCCTGGGTAGCTGAGGGTGTTCTGTAAGAATGGTTCCATGGGCTTCTGACTGCGGCTATTAAGTTCAATTGCAGTGTAGACTTTACAGGTTCCACTGCTATTGCTCATGAGCTTGCGGTGAGGGGGCTGGTTGTTCTACTATGTGGGGGGTCGGGGGGTCTCAGCTGATTCAACTTGCATTGAACGAAGGGGGGGGGGGGGGGTTGGCCCCTGGGTGTGGGGCCTGTTAAGTCCACTTGAGGAGTGAGGGCTAATGGTTGATCTGTTAGTGAGGTCATCGCGTGTTGTTGGTACATGTAGTTCATGGCTCCCCTGAAATGGTTGGGGATGCTGATTCCATTTGCAGCCTGAGGGCTGGCATCTCCCTGGCATTATTGTGGGGCTACATCCCTGCTGGCAGTGTGGGGGTCTGATTATCTGTCTGTGAGAGGGCTGGTGTCTCCACTGGCATTGTAGACGCTAGCTCCATTGACCAGGTTAGCTGGTGGCTCCCTTACTGGAATTATGGGGCCTGTTAATTCCACTTGTTGGCTCCACTATTTGGAATGTGAGGCTATTATTATTAATTTAAATTGCAGCATGGGGCTTAATGGTTCCAAAGGTATATAGTGTGCACTTGCAGTAAGGAGGCTTGTGGTTCTGCTGTGTGGGGATGGCCTCTTTGGCCCCAGGGCTGCTGAGGGAACTTGCAGTGAAGGGCCTAGCCCCATTAGCCCCTGGCTATGTGGGGGTGGGGCTGGTGGCTCTTTTGGTAATTTAGGGGCTGCTCACTCCCTGTCACTAACACAACCACCATCGTCAGTGTTACGACCGCCATCATCCTTGACCAATGTATCTTGAACCAGGGTCAATGAGCATTATTATGGGGGCCCCATTGACCCTCCTGCTGGCAGTGAACGGTCTGATAACACCATATGTGGAAGGGCTGGTGGCTCCACTGGTTGTGCAGCGCTTTTGACTGGACTTGCAGTGTGAGGTTATTATGTTCAATTGCAGCTTGGGAGTTAATGGTTCCATTGGCTTGCTATGAGGAAGGCTGGTAGTTGTACTGTGTGGGGATGGTCCCATTAGCCCCCTCGTTCAGTGAAGGACAGGTAGTGGGAGGGGGTGTTGTGGGGACTGCTAAGTAATAAGTTCACTTGCTGTGAGGGCTAAACGTTCCACTGGTTCCATTGGTGGGGCATGTGTGATTCCAAATGTTGGTACATGTGCGTACATGCACATGTCCCCTGAAATTGTTGGGGCTACCGACTCAATTTACAGTCTGAGGGCTGCCTTCTCCACTGGCATTAAGTGGGGGCCACATTGATCCTCTGGTTGTGTGGCAGCTGGTGGTCCTTGCTGGTAGTGTGGGGGTCAGGTTTTGCAGTATTGAGTTCACTTGCAGTATGGGGGTTAATGGTTGGTTCCAAAGGTAGTGTGTGATTGCAGTGATGCGGAGTGGTAGTTCTTGGCCCCATTGGCCCATGGACTGCTGACGCAACTTGCAGTGAAGGACAGGTAGTGAGCAAAGGGGGGCTGAGAGGGGGAAGGGCGAGGGCTGGCACCAGTGTGTGGTGGGCCGGTTAAGTCCACTTGCATTGAGTGATTATGGTTCAACTGGTAGTGACAGCATGTGTTCTTGGTACATGTCCCCTGACCAATGAAGAGGGTTGGTGGTTGTACTGTCCCATTGGCTGATTGGCCCCTCTTTCATTGTATAGGACAGGTAGTGGGGGGAGGGGGGGGAGGGGGGGGACTGCTACGTATTAACTATGAGGACTTAAAGTTCCACTTGTGTTTGATGGGCCTTTGGGGTTTCTTTGGTACATGCAAGTACATTTACATGTAGTTCATGGCTCCCCTGAAATTTTTGGGGTTGCTGAATCCATTTGCAGTGCGAGGGCTGGTTTTTCCACTGGCATTATTATGGGGGCTCAATTGACCACTGGTTGTGTGGCAGCTGGTACTTCCTTGCTGGGCTTCATCTGTGAGAGGGCTCCACTGGTGTGGCCTGCTGTCTGGACTTCCAGTGTGTACTGGTAGAGGGTCTAGTGGCTCTATTTGAAGTGAGCAGAGAGGGGCTGGTGGTTGTATTGTGTGGGGCAGGCCCTATTGGCCCTTGTTTGTGTAGGGGCTGCTGACTCATCTTGGGGTGGCATCTTCACTGACTTTGTGGAGGCTACCCCATTGGCCCTGGGTAGCTGAGGGTGTTCTGTAAGAATGGTTCCATGGGCTGCTGACTGCTGTGTGAGGCTTTATTAAGTTCAGTTCCAGTGTAGACTTTACAGGTTCCGCTGCTATTGTTCATGAGCTTGCGGTGAGGGGGCTGGTGGTTCTACTGTGTGGGGATCCCAGCTGACTCAACTTGCATTGAAGGAAAGGTAGTGGGGGGGGGGGGGGGGGGGGGTTGGCTCCAGTGAGTGGGACCTGTTAAGACTACTTGCGGAGTGAGGGCTAATGGTTGATCTGGTAGTGAGGTCATCACGTGTTGTTGGTACATGTAGTTCATGGCTCCCCTGAAATTGTTGGGGATGCTGATTCCATTTGCAGCCTGAGGGCTGGCATCTCCATTGGCATTATTCTGGGGGCCACATCCCTCCTGGCAGTGTGGGGGTCAGATGATCTATTTGTGAGAGGGCTGGTGTCTCCACTGGCATTGTGGATGCTAGCTCCATTGGCCAGGTTAGCTGGTGGCTCCCTTGCTGGAATTATGGGGCCTGTTAATTCCACTTGTTGGCTCCATATATGGAATGTGAGGCTATTTAAATTGCAGCATGGGGCTTAATGGTTCCAAAGGTATATAGTGTGCACTTGCAGTGAGGGGGCTTATGGTTCTGTAGTGTGGGGATGGCCTCTTTGGCCCCAGGGCTGCTGAGCGAACTTGCAGTGAAGGGCCTAGCCCCATTAGCCCCTGCCTATGTGGGGGTGGGGCTGGTGGCTCTTTTGGTAATTTAGGGGCTGCTCACTCCCTATCACTAACACAACATTATCGTCGGTGGTACGGCCGCCATCACTACCTTTCTCAATCTCTCCATCCTCGTCCAATGTATCTTGAATATCGATCGTCGTATTCGTACAGTTCTAACTCATCCGCCGACTGATTCAGTGAAACTCGACGAGCTCGCGTTCACTCGTGTTATACGTCACCATATCGTTTATCTACACCGAAAAACAACCGTAGGTCTATACTAACAAGCACTACAATTCAGCCGCCCGTTTGTTTGGTGACCTTATAGGTGTGGTTATCACGCCCTATAGGAATAGTTGAATATTCATGCACTCCGGAGAATGGAAACTGTTCCGTGCACATATAAAGGCGCGATTCGAGCGGGAAACGTGTACTTACTTTGCACAGCTGTTTCTCCGTAACGGATGGCATGAAAATTAACGAACAGAACAAATCAATAGGTATAGGACCTCCCTACCTACAAACCGAATTTGAAGCGATTTGATTACTCCTACCGAAAGTTATGGTGGGTTTGAACCCGGTGGGGTATCGGACGTTGCAATACTGGCACAGAGTAAGTGCAAGACCCCAAAATATGTTTTAGCATAGAGAAATGGTGTAGTATGAAGTGCTGAAAATAGGAAGTCAAGAGCTCAAACCGTGTGGAAGATATAGCGCTTTGAATTGGATGCTATATATATAAATTCACAAGCATCAAAATCGCATAGAATGTTCCATATATATATATATATGGGACAGTTTCCACGAAAATGGCCCTTCGTTTATATATATAAAATGTTATAAAAATGCTTCTCGTTTGAATCGCTATATCTTCCGAACGGTTAAAGGTATCAACTTCTTATTTTCAACACTTCATACTATAGCGTTTGTCTATCGTAAAATACATTTTGGAGTCTTGCACTTGCTCCGTATCAGTACTGCAACGTTCGATACCCCACCGGGTTCAAACCCGCCATAACTTTCTGTAGGAGTAATAAAATCGCTTCAAATTCCGTTTGTAGGTAGAGGGGTCCTATACCTATTGATTTTTTCTGTTCGTTAATTTTTATGTCATCCGTTACTGAGATACAGCGGCGCAAAGTTGGTACAAGTTTCCCGCTCGAATCGCGCCGTTGTATGTGCGCGAACCGTTTCCATTCACCGAAGTACATGAATATTCAACTATTTCCTGTGGGTTGGGACTTTGTTAACCTAGCCACACCTACAAAGCATTTATCGGTGAGGTCTTGCCTATTAGCAGAGATAATGTATAAGTAGTATTTACAGTTGTTATTCGTTATCTTCTGTGTAGATTTAAACGATATGGCGACAACTGACGACGAGCTCGTCGTGTATCATTCAGCGGACGAGTTCGAATGGTACGATAATTTGGACGTGGATGAGGAGGGTGGTGCCAATGGCGACGGTGAATATAGAAGTGGTGATTCCGACGGCATTTATAGCGATGTCTGTGAAGATGGAATCAACGATGATGGTGAAAGTGACGGAGATGACGGTGATGGTGAAAGTGATGATGGTGGAAGTGATGATGGTGGAAGTGATAGCGATAAGGACTGTGATGGAAGCGACTGTGATGGTGATAGCGGAAGCGACTGTGATGGCGATGGTGATGATGTCAGCAAGGGCCCAGGTGGTGTACCAGCTAGAATAGCACGGGGACAGTGTCGTCCACGTCGCATGCTGAATGCCTACCTCACTAAAGGAGGGTGCTGCAAAGACGGCTGCTTATTGAAGTACGGTGACTTGCCCAAAAGACGAGCACTCACATTATCCAGATTGGACAAGAAAACCAGAAAGGCAGTTGTTTATGGAATGCTTGCTGTGACTCGGAACAAATCTGGTTCTCGAAATACATTCCAATATCGCCTTGACTGGTCCAGTCCTGTCTGCAGGGATGCTTTCTGTGCCGTCATTGGCACAAGTTACCGTACATTGAAGTGTTGGCAGCAGCAGGTGTGCTCTGACTCTGATGTTGAGCCCCATCCCCATGGCAACTGTGGCAGGGCTCCTCACAATGCCCTCTCTCGCGAGGACAAAAGGATGGTGGTCAGATTTATTGAGAATTATGCTGCCACAAATGCCCTCCCTGACCCTGGTCGATTGCAAGGGACGATCAGAGACTACGTTCTGGAGAGTGGCAAAACACTAAAGTCTGTGTACGCCGAGTATTGCAAGGCCATGGAATCCCTATCAAAGACCACACCAGCACCACAGCAACCTTGCCCTTACAAATTGACCACTCGGCTGAAGCGGCAGTACACCTTGCTCAACGTTCCTCCGGCTCCTCCTACACCTCCAGCTGCACGTGTGGTGAAGTACGTGTCATTTATTAGACTCTGGCGCAGGTACTGCTTCAACATCAAGATCCAACCTGCACGCAGTGATCTGTGTGACAAGTGTGACCAGATGTTGGTCACTTTGAGGCACAGCCTTTCTGATGAGCAGCGCAAAACAATAAATGACAAATACAACCAACACCTCATTAAGGCCAAGGCATTCCGTGACGCCTACAATGCAAACATTGAGGAGGCTGAGAAGGAATGGGGAAGTAAGGGACAGAAGGAACGTGACCAGATCCTGGGTCACTTGGAATCCAGGGCTCTGATGGCTCCCTTCACCTCACACGCCCACCTGGACATGCAGATGCAGTACTCCTTTGACTACTGCCAGCAGGTGTCACTGCCCTACAGCTCACAACAAAGGGGCACTTTTTATTTCAGGACACCTCGCAAGGTCCAGGTGTTTGGTGTGTGTTGTGAGCCGCTGTGCCGCCAGGTGTTCTTCTTAATTGACGAGGCTGAGCAGGCCGGCAAGGGTGCTGTGGTGGTGGTCAGCCTGGTGCACGCATTCTTCCACCTACATGGACTGGGAGAGAGGCGTGTAACACTTCAGGCCGACAACTGTGTGGGCCAGAACAAGAACACCACCATGATGTGGTACCTGGCCTGGCGGGTGATCACTGGGCAACATAACGCCATACAGCTGAACTTCATGCTACCTGGGCACACAAAGTTCAGACCCGATTCCTACTTTGGCCTGTTCAAGAAGTACTACCGACGGCAGGACCATGTAGATGACATGGATGACCTAGCTGACTGTGTCCGACACTGTGGCCAGAATGTCACTTGTGTGCCACAGCTGTACCAGAACTGGCAGTACTATGACTGGAACACCTTCTTGGGCCAGTGGTTTACTCCTTTGGCTGGCCTAGGCCGCTACCACACATTTGAGTTTGACCGAGAACACCCTGGTGTCATGAAAATGAAAATGTTACCATCGGACACAAACCCCACCGAGATGAGCATGCTGAGGGCTGGAGTGGCCATAAAGGACATACAGGAGGCTTATCAGAGCCAATCGATGCCACCTGTTATTAACCCCAGTGGTTTGTCCCTGATGCGGTCACTGTACCTGTACGAAAGGGTGAGGGAATATGTTCGTGACCCCAAAAAAAGGGACAAAGTATGTCCAAAACCTCCACCAAACTCAGAGGCCACCTCTTCCTATCCATGTGGCAACGCTTCATCCCTACCAGAAAACGACCAACCTGGACCTTCAACTGCCTTTCCTCACTCACCTACATGTACTGTTGAGGGTCATGAGTCTGCAGAAGACACATACAGTGAAGTGCAAGACGAAGCCAATAGCTGTGTTTCTGGCAGGAGGAAACGCAGACCCAGGTCTGAACTGATCCTTGCCTACCAGTGCACTGTATGTGGCAATAAGTATGGCAGTGGCTCGGCCCTGTCCCTGCACAAAAAGATGACTCACAAGCAGCCTGCTGTTCCAGGTGATGAACACAGTGGTGCCACTAAGGTGGACAGTGCCAGTGTTGACGTAGGAAGCCAGGATCCATCCAAGCGCAGGCGTAGGAAAAAATCTGAAATTGACAGGCCATTTTCCTGTTTTGTGTGTGGCAATAAGTACGGCAGCTCATCCGCACTGTATACTCACAAGAAGAGAGACCATGGCTCATGACAAATGATCCATATTGTGAGATGCATTTCATGGTATTATTACCATTTCAATTTCATCTGTAGAAGTGAGGCCATTTTCCTTCACCCAAAGCTACATGTACCTGGCAAGTCCTACAACCCAGACATCTTGGAGATAGATCCAACTGATGTTCAACAACAGCAACTGGACGTTCATACTCCTTGACATCAATGGAGGTCTAATACCAGCATTAAGAGCACTTAAAGCTAGAGAAGCTCTCAGGTTGTGAGTTACCTTAGCAATTTAGTTGCCTGAATAGACACAGAACATGATGCATGCACCTCTGCAAATATAAGTTAGTTATTGCTCAGATTACTAGAGAGATGTTTGGTGCACCCATGAAGAAGTCGATTGTTGCTCAGATATACATGTACATGTACATGTAGCTCTGGTGCACTCGTGAAGAAACGTTGGTTGTTGCAAAGTGATAACTCTGGTGCACCCGTGAAGTTAAAAGTCGATTGTTGCTCAGATATACATGTACATGTAGCTCTGGTGCACTCGTGAAGAAAAGTCGTTTGTTGCTTGATAACTCTGGTGCACCCGTGAAGTTAAAAGTCGATTGTTGCTCAGATATACATGTACATGTAGCTCTGGTGCACTCGTGAAGAAAAGTCGGTTGTTGCTCAGATAATCTATGTATGTATCATGTTGAATCAAAAGTTCTTTTAAGAACTCGTTTGTCAGCTTGTCCTCACAATCTATTGAGGTAACATTCTGACAAACGTTACATTTACACAAGAAGTTACACCTTAGCGAAGCTTGATTATCATAACAAAGAAGTGATCACATGGGTACAAGCACATGAACATGTAAATGTTTTGAAAGAGTTCTAGTACGCATATTAATGGTAACAGAATGGTCCTTGTCCTGCCCAAGTGTGTCTGGCATAGGTCCAGCTGTCCATGGTAATGGTGCCTGGGACCATGACTGTGATGGTGACTGGAGCTGAATCCTTGGTGGAAACTGGACTATTGCAGCTACTGGTGGCCTCACCATTACAGGCAGTGGCTCTGGCTGATAGGAATGATGCAAGTATGAGTATGAGGAATGGGATGATGAGCATGGTGAGGAAAAACATGAAGATGGATGTGTTGAATGACTTGAACGTGTTTGCTAAGTAGAGTGACATGGTGAAGAACGTATTGGATGAGTTGAGTGGCGGGGTGATCCAGGTGAATAGGAACGTGTTGTATGATTTGAGCGATTGAGTGAAGAGGAATGCACACGTGTTGAATGATGTGAGGTATGTGGTGAACTGGATGATTGTGATGGTGACCGAGATCTGCATGTACTACTTGTAGATGTACTTGTATCTAAGGATCCGCACTGTATACTCACAACAAGTGAGACCATGGCTCATGACAAATGAACCATATTGTGAAATTCATGCTTTTTTATGTAATTTAAGGTCACCTCTGCAGTATATATCATACTTCTGTGTCATTAAGGGTCATCTCTGTACACCTTATGTATGTGTCGTTAAGGGGTCACCTGTACACCTTACGTCTGTGTGGTTAAGAGTCATCTCTGTACACCTTATGTATGTGTCGTTAAGGGGTCACCTGTACACCTTACGTCTGTGTGGTTAAGAGTCATCTCTGTACACCTTACGTATGTATCATTAAGGGGTCACCTGTACACCGTACATCTGTGTGGTTAAGAGTCATCTCTGTATACCTTATGTATGTGTCGTTAAGGGGTCGCCTGTACACCGTACGTCTCTGTCGTTAAGAGACATCTCTGTAGACCTTATGTATGTGTCGTTAAGGGGTCACCTGTACACCTTACGTCTGTGTGGTTAAGATTCATCTCTGTATGTGTCGTTAAGGGGTCACCTGTGCACCTTACATCTGTGTGGTTAAGAGTCATCTCTGTATACCTTATGTATGTGTCGTTAAGGGGTCACCTGTACACCGTACGTCTCTGTCATTAAGAGTCATCTCTGTATACCTTATGTATGTGTCGTTAAGGGGTCGCCTGTGCACCGTACGTCTCTGTCGTTAAGAGACATCTCTGTACACCTTATGTATGTGTCGTTAAGGGGTCACCTGTACACCTTACGTTTGTGTGGTTAAGATTCATCTCTGTATGTGTCATTAAAGAGTCACCTGTGCACCTTACATCTGTGTGGTTAAGAGTCATCTCTGTACACCTTATGTATATGTCGTTAAGGGGTCACCTGTACACCTTACATCTGTGTGGTTAAGAGACATCTCTGTACACCTTATGTATGTGTCGTTAAGGGGTCACCTGTACACCTTACATCTGTGTGGTTAAGAGTCATCTCGGTATACCTTATGTATGTGCTGTTAAGGGGTCACCTGTACACCGTACGTCTCTGTCGTTAAGAGTCATCTCTGTATACGTTATGTATGTGTCGTTAGGGGGTCGCCTGTACACCGTACGTCTCTGTCGTTAAGAGACATCTCTGTACACCTTATGTATGTGTCGTTAAGGGGTCACCTGTACACCTTACATCTGTGTGGTTAAGAGTCATCTCTATATACCTTATGTATGTGTCGTTAGGGGGTCACCTGTACACCTTACGTCTGTGTGGTTAAGAGTCATCTCTGTACGCCTTATGTATGTGTTATTAAGGGGTCACCTGTACACCGTACGTCTGTGTGGTTAAGAGTCATCTCTGTACACCTTATGTATGTGTCGTTAAGGGGTCACCTGTACACCGTACGTCTGTGTGGTTAAGATTCATCTCTGTATGTGTCGTTAAAGAGTCACCTGTGCACCTTACATCTGTGTGGTTAAGAGTCATCTCTGTACACCTTATGTATGTGTCGTTAAGGGGTCACCTGTACACCTTACATCTGTGTGGTTAAGAGTCATCTCTATATACCTTATGTATGTGTCGTTAGGGGGTCACCTGTACACCTTACGTCTGTGTGGTTAAGAGTCATCTCTGTACGCCTTATGTATGTGTCATTAAGGGGTCACCTGTACACCGTACGTCTATTTGGTTAAGAGTCATCTCTGTACACCTTATGTATGTGTCGTTAAGGGGTCACCTGTACACCGTACGTCTGTGTGGTTAAGATTCATCTCTGTATGTGTCGTTAAAGAGTCACCTGTGCACCTTACATCTGTGTGGTTAAGAGTCATCTCTGTACACCTTATGTATATGTCGTTAAGGGGTCACCTGTACACCTTACATCTGTGTGGTTAAGAGTCATCTCTGTATACCTTATGTATGTGTCGTTAAGGGGTCGCCTGTACACCGTACGTCTCTGTCGTTAAGAGACATCTCTGTAGACCTTATGTATGTGTCGTTAAGGGGTCACCTGTACACCTTACGTCTGTGTGGTTAAGATTCATCTCTGTATGTGTCGTTAAGGGGTCACCTGTGCACCTTACATCTGTGTGGTTAAGAGTCATCTCTGTATACCTTATGTATGTGTCGTTAAGGGGTCACCTGTACACCGTACGTCTCTGTCATTAAGAGTCATCTCTGTATACCTTATGTATGTGTCGTTAAGGGGTCGCCTGTGCACCGTACGTCTCTGTCGTTAAGAGACATCTCTGTACACCTTATGTATGTGTCGTTAAGGGGTCACCTGTACACCTTACGTTTGTGTGGTTAAGATTCATCTCTGTATGTGTCATTAAAGAGTCACCTGTGCACCTTACATCTGTGTGGTTAAGAGTCATCTCTGTACACCTTATGTATATGTCGTTAAGGGGTCACCTGTACACCTTACATCTGTGTGGTTAAGAGACATCTCTGTACACCTTATGTATGTGTCGTTAAGGGGTCACCTGTACACCTTACATCTGTGTGGTTAAGAGTCATCTCGGTATACCTTATGTATGTGCTGTTAAGGGGTCACCTGTACACCGTACGTCTCTGTCGTTAAGAGTCATCTCTGTACACCTTATGTATGTGTCGTTAAGGGGTCACCTGTACACCTTACATCTGTGTGGTTAAGAGTCATCTCTATATACCTTATGTATGTGTCGTTAGGGGGTCACCTGTACACCTTACGTCTGTGTGGTTAAGAGTCATCTCTGTACGCCTTATGTATGTGTCATTAAGGGGTCACCTGTACACCGTACGTCTGTGTGGTTAAGAGTCATCTCTGTACACCTTATGTATGTGTCGTTAAGGGGTCACCTGTACACCGTACGTCTGTGTGGTTAAGCCTCATCTCTGTATGTGTCGTTAAAGAGTCACCTGTGCACCTTACATCTGTGTGGTTAAGAGTCATTTCTGTACACCTTATGTATGTGTCGTTAAGGGGTCACCTGTACACCTTACATCTGTGTGGTTAAGAGTCATCTCTGTACACCTTATGTATGTGTCGTTAAGGGGTCACCTGTACACCGTACGTCTGTGTGGTTAAGATTCATCTCTGTATGTGTCGTTAAAGAGTCACCTGTGCACCTTACATCTGTGTGGTTAAGAGTCATCTCTGTACACCTTATGTATATGTCGTTAAGGGGTCACCTGTACACCTTACATCTGTGTGGTTAAGAGTCATCTCTGTATACCTTATGTATGTGTCGTTAAGGGGTCACCTGTACACTGTACGTCTCTGTCGTTAAGAGTCATCTCTGTATACCTTATGTATGTGTCGTTAAGGGGTCACCTGTACACCGTACGTCTCTGTCGTTAAGAGACATCTCTGTACACCTTATGTATGTGTCGTTAAGGGGTCACCTGTACACCTTACATCTGTGTGGTTAAAAGTCATCTTGGTATACCTTATGTATGTGTTGTTAAGGGGTCAGCTGTACACCGTATGTCTCTGTCGTTAAGAGTCATCTCTGTATACGTTATGTATGTGTCGTTAGGGGGTCGCCTGTACACCGTACGTCTCTGTCGTTACGAGACATCTCTGTACACCTTATGCATGTGTCGTTAAGGGGTCACCTGTACACCTTACATCTGTGTGGTTAAGAGTCATCTCTGTATACCTTATGTATGTGTCGTTAAGGGGTCACCTGTACACCGTACGTCTGTGCGGTTAAGAGTCATCTCTGTATGTGTCGTTAAAGAGTCACCTGTGCACCTTACATCTGTGTGGTTAAGAGTCATCTCTGTATACCTTATGTATGTGTCGTTAAGGGGTCACCTGTACACCGTACGTCTGTGTGGTTAAGAGTCATCTCTGTACACCTTATGTATGTGTCGTTAAGGGGTCACCTGTACACCTTACGTCTGTGTGGTTAAGAGTCATCTCCTTACACCTTATGTATGTGTCGTTAAGCCCCCATGGCCCTATTTTCCACTACCTATCCTCCTTTACTGCAATTTGTATTCTTTACTGCAAGTTGTATCTGAGGCCCAGGCCATCCCCTACTCAATAGCACTCTCAGTCTCCACACAACCAGCCCTCCCATCCACCCACCCCTAAACACCCCTCGTACATATGGTGTAATCAGACTGCCAACAGGCCGGAGAGCTGCCAGCTGCCACATTACCAGGATTGAATGGGGTCATCACAAAAGTAGACCCCAGCATGTGGAGTGGAACATTGAACTGGAGCCGGCCCCAAACACTGGGGCCAGCCACAATGGCCCCGTATCCTAGCCCCACACAGTACTAACACCAGCTCCTCACTGCAAATGCATATGAAGCCACTACCTGTGAAACCATTAACCCCCACACTACAAGAGGACTTAATGGTAGGGGAACCATCAACTACAAGTGGAGCTACCAGCTCGCATTGGACAAATGGAATACCACCACTGAAGCAGCCTCCATTTGTAGAGTGTACATACGTGCCTACGTTTGTCTCTTCACACATTTTGTGTTGTAGATCTGAACTACTGTAGACATGTACTTGTACAGAGTAAAATTTTATCAGTGTGGATGCTGTTAGTGGTGAATATGGTTACCTGCCCTATCGGTACTGATTGCGGTGGGTCTGCACCCGTGGTTGGTTTATATAGACAACAGAGGGCGTTTTGCCCTACTGGGAACTACTGCACGCAAGTAGCAAAACACGTAGATCTAAGTGCCGTTTTGAATGTCACATAAATTGCACGCACAGTCACAGCTACAATGTGGCACGATGAAGACATCAGAATTCATGACCACACAAGTGAAGTTAGCAGACCCTACACTGTCAGAGATGTCAACAGATGTAGACATTACCAGTGTAACCCAGTTTCACCTGTGCCCCACGGCCGCTATATACACTAGCACATACATTTTAGCAGATATACAACAGCCTAGGGCTAGCTATAGGTATACGCAAGTACGTAGTTGATGGCTAACTCCACTTGTGTGGTAGTGAATTCTGATGTCTTCATCGTGCTACATTGTACATTGTAGCTGTGACTGTGCATGCAATTTATGTGACATTCAAAACGGCACTTACGTACTCGTACAGTACAGTAGTTCCCAGTAGGGCAAAACGCCCTCTGTTGTCCATATAAACCAACCACGGGTGCAGACCCACCGCAATCAGTACCGATAGGGCAGGTAACTATATTCACCACTAAATGCATCCACACCAGATAAAATTTACTCTGTACATGTACAAGTACATGTCTACAGTAGTTCAGATCTACAACACAAAATGTGAGAAAAGACAAACGTAGGCATGTATGTACACTCTACAAATGGAGGCTGCTTCAGTCCATGGTGGTTCCATTTGTCCATTGCAAGCTGGTAGCTCCACTTGTAGTTGATGGTTCCCCTACCATTAAGTCCTCTTGTAGTGTGGGGGTTAATGGTTTCACAGGTAGTAGCTTCATTTGCATTTGCAGTGAGGAGCTGGTATTAGTACTGTGTGAGGCTAGGATAGGGGGGCCATTGTGGCTGGCCCCAGTGTTTGGGGCCGGCTCCAGTTCAATGTTCCACTCCACATGCTGGGGTCTACTTTTGTGATGACCCCATTCAATCCTGGTAATGTGGCAGCTGGCAGCACTCCGGCCTGTTGGCAGTCTGATTACACCATATGTAAGAGGGGTGTTTATGGGTGGGTGGGTGGGTGGGTGGGTGGGAGGGCTGGTTGTGTGGAGACTGAGAGTGCTATAGAGTAAGGAATGGCCTGGGCCTCGGATACAACTTGCAGTAGAGGAGGATAGGTAGTGGGAGATAGGGACATGGTGGCGAATGCGGCATGCCCAGTGTGAGAGCTGCATTAATGTGGGAGCCCCCAATGACCCTGTAGGATTTTTTAGTACCTGGTTGCTCCCTTGCTGGCAGTCTACTGGTGCTAACTGGACATGTAGTGTGGGGCTATTAAGTTAACTTGCATTAATGGTTCTGTCCGCATGAAGTGAGGGAGCTGACCTGATTCGACCCTCGGCCAATACAGGGTGTAAATGGGACCAATGCATTGACCACACAACAGACACACATACAGAGTGTAAATGCGGGGATCATTCATTTGGCCCCACAACAGACACAAGCACAGGGTGTAAATGGGATCATGGATTTGAACACAAGTACAGGGTGTAAATCGCACCAAGGATTTGACCCCACAACAGACAAAAGTACAGGGTGTAAATGGGACCATGGATTTGATCACAAGTAAAAGGGGTGTAAATCAGACCATGGATTTGACCCACAACAGACACAAGTACAGGGTGTAAATGGGACCATATATTTGATTACAAGTACAGGGTGTAAATCAGACCATGGATTTGACCCCAGAACAGACAAAAGTACAAGGTGTAAATGGAGCATGAGTTTGACCCCACAACAGACACGAGTACTCAAGTACAGGATGGGACCATGGATTTGATCACAAGTACAAGGTGTAAATCAGACCATGGATTAACCCCACAACAGACAAAAGTACAGGTGTAAATGCGAGCATGAGTTTGACCCCACAACAGACAAAAGTACAAGGGTGTAAATGGGACCAAGCATTTGACCCCACAACATACACAAATACAGGGTGTAAATGGGACCATGTATTTGATCATAAGTACAGACTGGGTATAAATGGGACCATGGATTTGATCACAAGTACAAGGTGTAAATCGGACCATGAATTTGATCACAAGTACAGTGTGTAAATGAGACCATGGATTTGATCACAAGTACAGGATGTAAATGGAACCATGGTTCTGACCCCACAACAGACACAAGAACAAGGTGTAAAAGGGACCATGAATTTGACCCCACAACAGACACACGTAAAGGGTGTAAATGGGACCATAGTTTTGACCCTAAAACATATTTAAGTACAGGGTGTAAATGGAACCATGGATTTGACCCCACAGCATACACAAGTACAGGGTGTAAATGGGACCATGGATTTGATCTTAAAACAGACTCAAGTACAGGGTGTAAATGGGAGCATGAGTTTGACCCACAACAGACACAAGTACAGGGTGTAAATGGGACCAATGAATTTACCCCACAACAGACACTAATACAGAGTGCAAATGGGACCATGGATTTGATCAAAAGTACAGGGTGTAAATGGGACCAATGAATTGACCCTAAATAAACTCAAGTACAGGGTGTAAATGGGACCATAGGTTTGACCCTAAAACAGACTCAAGTACAGGGTGTAAATGGGACCATAGGTTTGACCCTAAAACAGACTCAAGTACAGGGTGTAAATGGGAGCATGAGTTTGACCCACAACAGACAAAGTAAAGGGTGTAAATGGGACCATGGATTTCATCAGACCATGGATTTGACCCCACAGCATACTCAAGTACAGGGTGTAAATGGGATCATGGATTTACCCCACAACAGACACAAGTACAGGTATAAATGGGACCATAGATTTGACCATAAACAGACTCAAGTACAGGGTGTTAATGGGACCATGGATTTGACCCCACAACAGACACAAGTACAGGGTGTAAATGGGACCATGGATTTGATCCCACAACAGACACATACAACATGTATATCCCACAATAGACACAACAAGTACAGGGTGTAAATGGGACCATGGATTTGACCCCACAACAGACACAAGTACAGGGTGTAAATGGGACCATGGATTTCATCACAAGTACAGGGTGTAAATCAGACCATGGATTTGACCCCACAACAGACAAAAGTACAGGTCTAAATGGGAGTATGAGTTTGACCCCATAATAGACACAAGTACAGGGTGTAAATGGGACCATGCATTTGACCCCACAACAGACAGAAGTACAGGGTTAAATGGGAGCATGGATTAGATCTCACAACAGACACAAGTACAGTGTGTAAATGGGACCAAGGATTTGATCACACGTACAGGGTGTAAATCGGACCATGGATTTGATCACAAGTACAGGGTGTAAATCGGACCATGGATTTGATCACAAGTACAGGGTGTAAATCGGACCACAGATTTGAACCCACAAAAGACACAAGTACAGGGTGTAAATGTGACCATGGATTTGATCACAGGTACAGGGTGTAAATGGGACCATGGATTTGACTCCGCAACAGACACATACAACATGTATATCCCACAATAGACACAACAAGTACAGGGTGTAAATGGGACCATGGATTTCATCACAAGTACAGGGTGTAAATCAGACCATGGATTTGACCCCACAATAGACAAAAGTACAGGTCTAAATGGGAGTATGAGTTTGACCCCACAACAGACAAAAGTACAGGGTGTAAAAGGAACCATGGATTTGACCCCACAGCATACTCAAGTACAGGGTGTAAATGGGACCATGGATTTGACCCCACAATAGACACAAGTACAGGGTGTAAATGGGACCATGCATTTGACCCCACAACAGACAGAAGTACAGGGTTAAATGGGACCATGGATTAGATCTCACAACAGACACAAGTACAGTGTGTAAATGGACCAAGGATTTGATCACACGTACAGGGTGTAAATCGGACCATGGATTTGATCACAAGTACAGGGTGTAAATCGGACAATGGATTTGATCACAAGTACAGGGTGTAAATCGGACCACGGATTTGAACCCACAACAGACACAAGTACAGGGTGTAAATGTGACCATGGATTTGATCACAGGTACAGGGTCTAAATGGGACCATGGATTTGACTCCGCAACAGACAAAAGTACTGGGTGTAAATGGGACCAATGAATTGACGCTAAACAGACTCAAGTACAGGGTGTAAATGGAACCATAGATTTGACCCTAAAACAGACTCAAGTACAGGGTGTAAATGGGACTATGGATTTGACCCCACAACAGACACAAGTACAGGGTGTAAAAGGAACCATGGATTTGACCCCACAGCATACTCAAGTACAGGGTGTAAATGGGAGCATGGATTTGACCCCACAATTGACACAAGTACAGGGTGTAAATGGGACCATAGATTTGAGCCTAAACAGACTCAAGTACAGTGTGTAAATGTGATCATGCATTTGACCCCACAACAGACACAAGTACAGGACCATGGATTTGACCCCACAATAGATACACCTACAGTGTGTAAATGGGACCATGCATTTGACCCTAAACAGACACAAGTACAGGGTGTAAATGGGACCATGGATTTGACCCCAAGTACAGGTTGTACATATAAATGGACCATGGATTTGATCCCACAACAGAGGATGTAAATGGACCATGGATTTGATCCCACAACCCAGGATACGATGTAAATACAGAGGATGTAAATGGACCATGGATTTGATCCCACAACAGACACAAGTGCAGGGTGTAAATGGGACCACCGTCGTCACTGTACTAGCATAAATCTAGTAACCTTTCTCACGATCGTCGTATTCGCACCGCTCGAACTTCACGTCCGCCGATTGAAACTCTTATGACCTTGTCTTCAGTTGACGGCGCCATAAAGTTTATGTACGCAGAAGATAACGAAATAGGGATCGAATAGTATAACAACTGCATGTGAGTCCGACCGGGAGATGGATTCACGTATCCAGCGCAGAGTAGGTGTGGCTCTAAGTTATCCAAGTGTCAGCCCACAGGAAGTAGTTGCATATTCATGTATTTGGTGCATGGAAGCGGGTCACGCACGTACAACGGCGCGATTCGAGCGGGAAACTTGTAGCAACTTTGCGCCGCTGTATCTCCGTAACGGATGACATAAAAATTAACGAACAGAACAAATCGATAGGTATACGACCTCTCTACCTACAAACCGAATTTGAAGCGATTTGATTACTCGTACAGAAAGTTATGGCAGGTTTGAACCCACAGGGGTATCGGACGTTGCAATATTGGCACGGAGGAAGTACAAGACCCCAAAATGTATTTTACCATAGAGAAATGGTGTAGTATAAAGTGTTAAAAATAAGAAGTTGATAGCTTTAACCGTTCGGAAGATATACCGATTCAAACGAGAAGCATTTTTATAACATTATATATATATAAACGAAGGGCCATTTTCGTGGAAACTGTCCCATATAATTATATATATAATATTATATATATAATTATATATATATATATGGGACAGTTTCCGACAAAATGGCCCTTCGTATATATATATAAAATGTTATAAAAATGCTTCTCTTTTGAATTGCTATATCTTCCGAACGGTTAACGTAGAGAGGTCGTATACCTATCGATTTGTTCTGTTCGTTAATTTTTATGTCAACCGTTACGGAGATACAGCGGCGCAAAGTTGGTACAAGTTTCCCGCTCGAATCGCGCCGTTGTACGTGCGTGACCCGCTTCCATGCACCAAATACATGAATATGCAACTACTTCCTGTGGGCTGACACTTCGATAACTTATAGCCACACCTACTCTGCGCTGGATTCGTGAATCCATCTCCCGGTCGGACTCACATGCAGTTGTTATACTATTCGATCCCTATTTCGTTATCTTCTGCGTACATAAACTTTATGGCGACGTCAACTGAAGACAAGATCATAAGAGTTTCAATCGGCGGACGTGAAGTTCGAACGGTGCGAATACGACAATCGTGAGAAAGGTTACTAGATCTATGCTAGTACAGTGACGACGGTGGTCCCATTTACACCGTGCACTTGTGTCTGTTGTGGGATAATATCCATGGTCCCCGTTGTGGGATCAAATCCATGGTCCATTTACATGTACATCCTGTACTTGTGTAGTTTGGGGTCAAATCCATGGTCCCATTTACACCCTGTACTTGTGTCTGTTTAGGGTCAAATGCATGGTCCCATTTACACACTGTAGGTGTATCAATTGTGGGGTCAAATCCATGGTCCTGTACTTGTGTCTGTTGTGGGGTCAAATGCATGATCCCATTTACACCCTGTACTTGAGTCTGTTTAGGGTCAAATCTATGATCCCATTTACACCAGCACTTGTGTCTGTTTTGGGGTCAAATGCATGGTCCCATTTACACCCTGTACTTGAGGTCAAATCCATGGTCCCATTTACACCCTGTATTCGTGTGTGTTGTGGGGTCAAAACCATGGTTCCATTTATACCCTGTACTTGTGATCAAATCCATGGTCCAATTTACACCCTGTACTTGTGATCAAATCCATGGTCCCATTTACACACTGTACTTGTGTCTGTTGTGGGGTCAAATCCATGGTCTGCTTTACACCCTGTACTTGTGATCAAATCCATGATCCCATTTACACCCTGTACTTGTGTATGCTGTGGGGTCAAATCCATGGTTCCATTTACACCCTGTACTTAAATCTGTTTTAGGTTCAAATCAATGGTCCCATTTACACCCTGTACTTGAGTCTGTTTAGGGTCAATTCATTGGTCCCATTTACACCCTGTACTTTTGTCTGTAGTGGGGTCAAATCCACGGTCCGATGTACTCCCTGTGCTTGTGATCAAATCCATGGTCTCATTTACACCCTGTACTTGTGTCTGTTGTGGGGTCAAATGCATGGTCCCATTTACACTCTGTACGTATGTCTGTTGTGGGGTCAAATCCATGGTCTGCTTTACACCCTGTACTTGGGATGAAATCCATGGTCCCATTTACGCCGTGTACTTGTGTCTGTTGTGGGGTCAAATGCATGGTCCCATTTACACCCTATACTTTTGTCTGTTTTGGGGTCGAATCCATGGTTCCATTTACACCCTGTACTTAAATCAGTTTTATGGTCAAATCTATGGTCCCATTTACACCCTGTACTTGAGTCTGTTTAGGGTCAATTCATTGGTCCCATTTACACCCTGTACTTTTGTCTGTTGTGGGGTCAAATCCACGGTCCGATGTACTCCCTGTACTTGTGATCAAATCCATGGTCTTATTTACACCCTGTACTTGTGATCAAATCCATGGTCCGATTTACACCCTGTACTTGTGATCAAATCCATGGTCCCATTTACACCCAGCCTATACTTGTGATCAAATCCATGGTCCCATTTACACCCTGTATTTGTGTCTGTTGTGGGGTCAAATGCATGGTCCCATTTACACTCTGTACGTATGTCTGTTGTGGGGGATGAAATCCATGGTCCCATTTACACCGTGTACTTGTGTCTGTTGTGGGGTCAAATGCATGGTACCATTTACACCCTATACTTTTGTCTGTTTTGGGGTCGAATCCATGGTTCCATTTACACCCTGTACTTAAATCAGTTTTATGGTCAAATCTATGGTCCCATTTACACCCTGTACTTGAGTCTGTTTAGGGTCAATTCATTGGTCCCATTTACACCCTGTACTTTTGTCTGTTGTGGGGTCAATACCATGGTCCGATGTACTCCCTGTACTTGTGATCAAATCCATGGTCCCATTTACACCCTGTACTTGTGATCAAATCCATGGTCCGATTTACACCCTGTACTTGTGATCAAATCCATGGTCCCATTTACACCCTGTACTTGTGTCTGTTGTGGGGTCAAATGCGTGATCCCATTTACACCCTATACTTTTGTCTGTTTTGGGGTCAAATCCATGGTCTGCTTTACACCCTGTACTTGTGATGAAATCCATGGTCCCATTTACACCCTGTACTTGTGTCTGTTGTGGGGTCAAATGCGTGATCCCATTTACACCCTATACTTTTGTCTGTTTTGGGGTCAAATCCATGGTCTGCTTTACACCCTGTACTTGTGATGATATCCATGGTTCCATTTACAACCTGTACCTTTGTCTGTTGTGGGGTCTAATTCATGCTCCCATTTATACTCTGTGTGTGTGTCTGTTGTGCGGTCAATTCATTGGTCCCATTTATACCCTGTTATGGCCCTGCGTCCAATTAGGTCAGCTCCCTCACTTCATGCGGACAGAACCATGTATTAATGCAAGTTACCTTAATAGCCCCACACTACATGTCCAGTTAGAACCAGTGCATGGGGCACATGCAGAAGGAGTTATCAAACTGCCAGCAAGGGAGGAACCAGGTACTAAAAAATCCTACAGGGTCATTGGGGGCCCCCACAATAATGCAGTTCTCACACTGCGATAGGAATCGGCGCCCCCCCCCCCCCCCCCCCCCCCACCCCATTCGCCCCCATGGTCCTATCTCCCACTACCTATCCTCCTTTACTGCAATTTGTATCCTTTACTATCCGAGGCCCAGGCCCCTACTCTATAGCACTCTCAGTCTCCACACAACCAGCCCTCCCACCTACCCACCCACCCACCCTAAACACCCCTCTTACATATGGTGTAATCAGACTGCCAACAGGGGAGCTGCCAGCTGCCACATTACCAGGATTGAATGGGGTCGTCACAAAAGTAGACCTCAGCATGTGGAGTGGAACCTTGAACTGGAGCCGGCCCCAAACACTGGGGCCAGCCACAAAGGCCCCCTATCCTAGCCCCACACAGTACTAACACCAGCTCATCACTGCAAATGCAATAGAAGCCACTACCTGTGAAACCATTAACCCCCACACTACAAGAGGACTTAATGGTAGGGGAACCATCAACTACAAGTGGAGTTACCAGCTCGCATTGGACAAATTGGAATACCACCACTGAAGCAGCCTCCATTTGTAGAGTGTACATACGTGCCTACGTTTTTCACTTCTCACATTTTGTGTTGTAGATCTGAACTACTGTAGACATGTACATGTTTGTGCATGTACAGAGTAAATTTTATCTGGTGTGGATGCTATTAGTGGTGAATATAGTTACCAGCTGCCCTATCGGTACTGATTGCGGTGGGTCTGCACCCGTGGTTGATTTATATAGACAACCAAGGCGCCTTGCTTTGCCTAAGCACTGGGAACTACGGTACTGTACGATCGCGAGTAGCAAAACACGTAAGTGCCATTTTGAATGTCACATAAATTGCACGCACAGTCACAGCTACAATGTGGCACGATGAAGACATCAGAATTCATGACCACACAAGTGAAGTTAGCAGACCCTACACTGTCAGAGATGTCAACAGATCTAGACATTACCAGTGTAACCCAGTTTCACCTGTGCCCCACGGCCACTATATACACTGGCACATACATTTTAGCAGATATACAACAGCCTAGGGCTAGGTATACGCAAGTACGGATCCGTTACATTTGTAGGGTCTGCTAGCTCCACTGATGTCTTCATCGTGCCACATTGTAGCTGTGACTGTGCATGCAATTTATGTGACATTCAAAATGGCACTTACATGTTTTGCTACTCGCGTACAGTAGTTCCCAGTAGCAGTAAGGGCAAAACGCCCTCTGTTGTCTATATAAACCAACCACGGGTGCAGACCCACCGCAATCAGTACCGATAGGGCAGATAACTATTTCACCACTAACAGCATCCACACCAGATAAAATTTACTCTGTACATGTACATGTCTACAGTAGTTCAGATCTGAAGAGACAAACTTAGGCACGTATGTACACTCTACAAATGGAGGCTGCTTCAGTGGTGGTATTCCATTTGTCCAATGCGAGCTGGTAACTCCACTTGTAGTTGATGGTTCCCCTAACAGTAAGTCCTCTTGTAGTGTGGGGTTGATGGTTTCACAGGTAGTGGCTTCATTTGCATTTGCAGTGAGGAGCTGGTGTTAGTACTGTGTGGGGCTAGGATAGGGGGCCTTTGTGGCTTGCCCCAGTGTTTGGGGCCGGCTCCATTTCAAGGTTCCACTTCACATGCTGGGGTCTAGTTTTGTGACGACCCCATTCAACCCTGGTAATGTGGCGGCTGGCAGCTCTTCTGTTGGCAGTCTGATTACACCATATGTACGAGGGGTGTTTAGGGGTGGGTGGGTGGGTGGGTGGGTGGGTGGGAGGGCTGGTTGTGTGGGGACTGTGAGTGCTATAGAGTAAGGGGTGGCCTGGGCCTCGGATACAACTTGCAGTAAAGGAGGATAGGTAGTGGGAGATAGGGCCATGGTGGCGAATGCGGCATGTGTGAATCATTAATGAGGGAGCCCCCAATGACCCTGTAGGATTTTTTAGTACCTGGTTGCTCTCTTGCTGGCAGTCTGATAACTCCATCTGCAATTGCTCCACTGATGCACTGGTGCTAACTGGACATGTAGTGTGGGGCTATTAAGTTAACTTGCATTAATGATTCTGTCTGCGTGAAGTGAGGGAGCTGACCTGATTGGACGCAGGGCCATAACAAGGTATAAATGGGACCAATGAATTGACCGCACAACAGACACACATACAGAGTGTAAATGGGACCATGGATATGATCACAAGTACAGGTGTAAATGGGATCATGGATTTGAACACAAGTACAGGGTGTAAATCGTAACCAAGGATTTCACCCCACAAGAGACAAAGGTACAGGGTGTAAATCAGACCATGGATTTGACCCACAACAGACACAAGTACAGGGTGTAAATGGGACCATATATTTGATTACATGTACAGGGTGTAAATCAGACCATGGATTTGACCCCACAACAGCCAAAAGTACAGGGTGTACAAGTGTAAATGGGAGCATGAGTTTGACCCCACAACAGACACGAGTACACAAGTACAGGATGGGACCATGGATTTGATCACAAGTACAGGGTGTAAATCAGACCATGGATTGACCCCACAACAGACAAAAGTACAAGGGTGTAAATGGGACCTTGCATTTGACCCCAAAACAGACACAAATACAGGGTGTAAATGGGACCATGGATTTGATCACAAGTATAGGCTGGGTGTAAATGGGACCATGGATTTGATGATTTGACCCCAAAACAGACACAAGTACAGGGTGTAAATGGAACCATGCATCATGGATTTGACCCCACAATAGACACAAGTACAGGGTGTAAATGGGACCATGGATTTGAACCCACAACAGACAGAAGTACAGGGTATAAATGGGACCATGGATTTGACCCCACAACATACACAAATACAGGGTGTAAATGAGACCATGGATTTGATCACAAGTACAGGCTGGGTGTAAATGGGACCATGGATTTGATCACAAGAACAGGGAGTAAATCGGACCATGGATTTGACCCCACAACAGCCATAAGTACAGGGTGTAAATGGGAGCATGAGTTTGACCCCACAACAGACACGAGTACACAAGTACAGGATGGGACCATGGATTTGATCACAAGTACAGGGTGTAAATCTGACCATGGATTGACCCCACAACAGACAAAAGTACAGGTGTAAATGGAGCATGAGTTTGACCCCACAACAGACAAATATACAAGGGTGTAAATGGGACCATGCATTTGACCCCACAACATACACAAATACAGGGTGTAAATGAGACCATGGATTTGATCACACGTACAGGCTGGGTGTAAATGGGACCATGGATTTGATCACAAGTACAGGGAGTAAATCGGACCGTGGATTTGACCCCAAAACAGACACAAGTACAAGGTGTAAATGGAACCATGGAGCATGAGTTTGACCCCACAACAGACACAAGTACAAGGTGTAAATGGAACCATGGAGCATGAGTTTGACCACACAACAGACAAAAGTACAAGGGTGTAAATGGGACCATGCATTTGACCTCAAAACAGACACAAATACATTGTACAGGGTGTAAATGGGACCATGGATTTGATCACAAGTACAGGGAGTAAATCGGACCGTGGATTTGACCCCAAAACAGACACAAGTACAGGGTGTAAATGGAACCATGGAGCATGAGTTTGACCCCACAACAGACAAAAGTACAAGGGTGTAAATGGGACCATGCATTTGACCCCACAACATACACAAATACAGGGTACCATGGATTTGATCACAAGTATAGGCTGGGTGTAAATGGAACCATGGATTTGATCACACGTACCGGGAGTAAATCGGACCATGGATTTGACCCCAAAACAGACACAAGTACAGGGCGTAAATGGAACCATGGATCATGGATTTGACCCCACAATAGACACAAGTACAGGGTGTAAATGGGACCATGGATTTGACCCCACAACAGCCATAAGTACAGGGTGTAAATGGGAGCATGAGTTTGACCCCACAACAGACACGAGTACACAAGTACAGGATGGGACCATGGATTTGATCACAAGTACAGGGTGTAAATCAGACCATGGATTGACCCCACAACAGACAAAAGTACAGGTGTAAATGGAGCATGAGTTTGACCCCACAACAGACAAAAGTACAAGGGTGTAAATGGGACCATGCATTTGACCCCACAACATACACAAATACAGGGTGTAAATGAGACCATGGATTTGATCACACGTACAGGCTGGGTGTAAATGGGACCATGGATTTGATCACAAGTACAGGGAGTAAATCGGACCGTGGATTTGACCCCAAAACAGACACAAGTACAGGGTGTAAATGGAACCATGGAGCATGAGTTTGACCCCACAACAGACACAAGTACAAGGGTGTATATGGGACCATGCATTTGACCCCACAACATACACAAATACAGGGTGTAAATGGGACCATGGATTTGACTAGGAAGCAGACAAAAGTACCCAGTGCAAATGGGAGCATGATTTTGACCACATAACAGACACAAGTACAGGTTGTAAATCGGACCATGGATTTGATCTTAAAACAGACTCAAGTACAGGGTGTAAATGGGAGCATGAGTTTGACCCCATAATAGACACAAGTACAGGGTGTAAATGGGACCATGGATTTGACCCCACAACATACACAAATACAGGGTGTAAATGGGACCATGCAAAACAGACACAAATACAGGGTGTAAATGGGACCATGGATTTGATCACAAGTAACAGGCTGGGTGTAAATGGGACCACGGATTTGATCACAAGTACAGGGAGTAAATCGGACCATGGATTTGACCCCAAAACAGACACAAGTACAGGGTGTAAATGGAACCATGGAGCATGAGTTTGACCCCACAACAGACAAAAGTACAGGGTGTAAATGGGACCATGCATTTGACCCCACAACAGACAGAAGTACAGGGTGTAAATGGGACCACAGATTTGACCCTAAAGCAGACAAAAGTACCTGGGTGCAAATGGGAGTATGAGTTTGACCGCATAACAGACACAAGTACAGGTTGTAAATCGGACCATGGATTTGATCTTAAAACAGACTCAAGTACAGGGTGTAAATGGGAGCATGAGTTTGACCCCATAATAGACACAAGTACACGGTGTAAATGGGACCATGGATTTGACCCCACAACATACACAAGTACAGGGTGTAAATGGAACCATGGATTTGACCCCACAGCATACTCAAGTACAGGGTGTAAAGCAAATGGAACCATGGATTTGACCCCACAGCATACTCAAGTACAGGGTGTAAAGCAAATGGAATCATGGATTTGATCCCACAATAGACACTAGTACAGGATGTAAATAGGACCATGGGTTTGACCCCACAACAGACACAAGTACAGTGTGTAAATAGAACCATGGATCATGGATTTGACCCCACAATAGACCCAAGTACAGGGTGTAAATGGGACCATGGATTTGACCCCACAACAGACAGAAGTACACGGTGTAAATGGGACCATAGATTTGACCCTAAAGCAGACAAAAGTACAGGGTGCAAATGGGAGCATGAGTTTGACCGCATAACAGACACAAAGGTTGTAAATCGGACCATGGATTTGATCTTACAACAGACTCAAGTACAGGGTGTAAATGGGAGCATGAGTTTGACCCCATAATAGACACAAGTACACGGTGTAAATGATGGATTTGACCCCACAACATACACAAGTACTGGGTGTAAATGGGATCATGGATTTGACCCCACAACATACACAAGTACAGGTATAAATGGGACCATACATTTCAGCCTAAACAGACTCAACTAAAGGGTGTAAATGGGACCATTGAAGATGGATTTGATCCCACAATAGACACTAGTACAGGATGTAAATGGGACCATGGATTTGATCCCACAACAGACACATACACCATGTATATCCCACAATAGACACAACAAGTACAGGGTGTAAACGGGACCAATGATTTGACCCCAAAACATACATACGTTTAGAGTGTAAATGGGACCATAGATCTGACCCTAAAACAGACTAAAGTACAGGGTGTTAATGGGACCATGCATTTGACCCCACAACAGACACAAGTACAGGGTTAAATGGGACCATGGATTAGATCTCACAACAGACACAAGTACAGTGTGTAAATGGGACCATGGATTTGATCACAAGTACAGGGTGTAAATAGGACCATGGATTTGAACCCACAACAGACACAAGTTCTAGGTGTAAATGGGAGCATGAGTTTGACCCCACAACAGACACAAGTACAGGGTGTAAATGCGATCATGAATTAGATCTCACAACAGACCAAGTATAGGGTGTAAATGGAACCATGCCACAACACACACGAATACAGGGTGTAAATGGGACCATGGATTTGATCACAAGTACAAGGTGTAAATGGGACCATCAAAAGTACAGGATGTAAATGGGACCATGGATCATGGATTTGACCCCACAACAGACACAAGTGCTGGTGTAAATGGGATCATAGATTTGACCCTAAACAGACTCAAGTACAGGGTGTAAATGGGATCATGCATTTGACCAGGACCATGGATTTGACCCCACAATTGATACACCTACAGTGTGTAAATGGGACCATGCATTTGACCCTAAACAGACACAAGTACAGGGTGTAAATGGGACCATGGATTTGACCCCAAACTACACAAGTACAGGATGTACATGTAAATGGACCATGGATTTGATCCCACAACGGGGACCATGGATATTATCCCACAGCAGACACAAGTGCACGGTGTAAATGGGACCACCGTCGTCACTGTACTAGCATAGATCTAGTAACCTTTCTCACGATCGTCGTATTCGCACCGCTCGAACTTCACGTCCGCCGATTGAAACTCTTATGATCTTGTCTTCAGTTGACGTCGCCATAAAGTTTATGTACGCAGAAGATAACGAAATAGGGATCGAATAGTATAACAACTGCATGTGAGTCCGACCGGGAGATGGCTTCACGTATCCAGCGCAGAGTAGGTGTGGCTATAAGTTATCGAAGTGTCAGCCCACAGGAAGTAGTTGCATATTCATGTATTTGGTGCATGGAAGCGGGTCACGCACGTACAACGGCGCGATTCGAGCGGGAAACTTGTACCAACTTTGCGCCGCTGTATCTCCGTAACGGATGATATAAAAATTAACGAACAGAACAAATCGATAGGTATACGACCTCTCTACCTACAAACCGAATTTGAAGCGATTTGATTACTCCTACAGAAAGTTATGGCAGGTTTGAACCCACAGGGGTATCGGACGTTGCAATACTGGCACGGAGCAAGTGCAAGACCCCCAAAAGTATTTTACCATAGAGAAATGGTGTAGTATGAAGTGTTGAAAATAGGAAGTTGATAGCGTTAACCGTTCGGAAGATATAGCGATTCAAAAGAGAAGCATTTTTATAACATTTTATATATATATACGAAGGGCCATTTTGTCGGAAACTGTCCCATATATATATACATGTACATGTAGGCGTACAGGCCAATCTAAGTCTCAAAAAACAATCCGCATGATATCTGTTGTAATTATAATTGGCTTTTCTATTGTACAGCTAAGCACACTAAAGCAATGCATTGCAAAAAGTATTCCTTTTCAAAGTTCTACACGGCTTTAAGGCTTGAAACCTGTTAGTTTAGAAAAAACCGGTTGTAACAGGTTGTTAAAATTAAAAAAACCGGTCGGTTAAGGTGATTGTTTAAAAAATAACCGGTCGGTTAAGGTTGCTCGTTTTAAAATAACCGGTAATTTCCGGGTTAAAAATTAATCATCAATCATATATGCATAATCGATGGACCATAAGTTAAACCAGCGCTTTGCTAGTCGGGCGGGCCCTACTACGGCGTTTGGGTGACAATTAAGCCTATACCAAGATTTTTTCTGCTGCAACGGGGAGTGCAGTCCAATTGGTTCATTATTACCCAACTAGCGACTATTATAAATGATATTCATAACAATGTTACGTAAAAATTCCTGGATTGGTATATGCTTTTCTCACCCGAATACCCGACCAAACGCGGTAGTAAACCCGGCACTGAAGTAAGATGATACGGTCCACGGCGTACTAGCTCCTAAGCACGTCGCTGATCTCGCCGCGTACGACGCGCGTACTCACCATTAGAGTGAAAAGAGGGGTTGTAGTTATCATTATATAATAAAGATGAGTTGCTATATATATGTACCACCAGGGGCGGATACAGGACTTTTTTAAGGGGGGGGCACGGTTAATAAAAGTTATACAAAGTGGGCGTGGACCCCAGAAGGGGGTGGGTGCGGGAGGGGGATATGCCCCCTCCCGCGCGAAGCGCGGAAGCTTTTGATACTATCTAAGTATTAAAGCATTAAAACTATGCTAGTATGTACAATTAAAAATTGCACTACAAGATCGATCTAGAAAAAGTATTTGCACCGTGCTATTAGATGAGCAAATAGTTTCGGGCCTAAAATTGTTGCGAAAAATGCTGCCATGTGCGTCGAACCTATCGCACATTGTTATCATAGCCATAATGCTTCATAAATAGCAAAATAGGGATATCATTTTGAGACACTTTGAGTTTCCTTGTGATATAATGCGCCAGCCGAGGTTGGTTTCCGCAGCAAAAAAATGTAAGAAAATCATATGAAAATCAACGATTGTATGTGCATGCAGGCTGCATGTAATCAGTCTGTATCAGTATGTATATATGTGTCAGATCACTTGTAAAATCAAGTCTCGATTTGCGGTCTTCTTTTCTTTTTTCATTTTCGCTGTGTTCCTCTCCCACAATATGGCGATAAATATGCACACTACAGTGAATATGCAAGATATTCCGTTCTATGGGTACTACAGGCTGAGATAATATGCTACAGGTAACAACTGTTCGATGTTAACGCAGGACCTACATGTGGCAGGCATCAATCAACCAACCACAAACCACACCCGGTTAGGTATGAATAACGATATGCGCTACAAACGCTGTACATGTACATGGCCGATCAGATTGCTCCGCTATCAGTGTGCGCTTGAAAACACAAGAAAACACTCAAGTTATTGAAGAACGAGTAACGTGCCACATCATGTGAATATAGTGGGATTATTGAATGGGGTGGGGGGGGGGGGGGGGTCACGTGCCCCCGGTGCGCGCCCCCCCCCCCCTCCCCCTAGATCCGCCCCTGTCAGTACATTGTACATGTATCAGCGCTGTAGCTAACCGCGGCACTGTTTCGTGCGGTTATAATCACACACGGTACGCAAAAAACACTTAATGAGTCGTCCGGAAGGGGGGGGGGGGGGGGGGGGGGGGGCACGTGCCCCCGGTGGTCCCCCCCCCTGGATCCGCTACTGACCACATGAGATGGATCCCTGCCTTCTTGTTCGCTCTCGTCCGCTTATTGCTTTCTCGTGCCCAGCACTATTGCAAGTGTAAGACTCGCGTGATGCCACTTGCTACTATAATCAAAATACCAACCGGTCGGTTGAGGTTGTTCAAAGTTTCTAACAACCGGTTGAAGCGGTTATTTAGCCGAAATACAACCAGTTGGGGCGGTTATTAGATTCTCGCAATCGGTTAACCGTCGGTTAACCGGAGCTCCGGAACAACCGGTTTCAAGCCTTACACGGCTTTCAGGACTCTAAGACAGCTTAGGCATATTTAGTAGAAGTTGCATTTTGTTGTTCAACAAAAAAATTATTCTTGATCTACTTTGTCCAGGTGGACCACCAAAATGTCATACAATATGTTGGTGATTATTAATCATGTGGTCCCCAGCTTAACACTGCATGCTATACATGTATTAAAGTATAAACTAAACAAAGCATAATGAAACATAGACTCTATAAAGCTGGCGGCATGTGAAATTCAAAATTGTATCAGTGTGTATTTTTGAAAGTGTGTTTATCTTTTTTGCCATTTTTAGCTTCTTCTTCACCACTTCTTGTGAAAGCGGCCAATATCACATCCACATCCATGACCATATCATGGCAGTCACCACATTACCCGAATGGTGTCATCAGAGGCTATCAAGTCAGCTACACTCCACATGGTGAAACTGAATGTCTTCATAATGTTGTTGGGGACACTACCAGTACTGAGCTGACTTCTCTTAAACCACACACTGAGTACACCATACATGTGAGGGCCAAGACAGCGGATTTTGGGGATTACAGCTCTCCTATCGGAGTCAACATGCTAGATGATGGTGAGCATGCAAGTTGATACAGATGTGCTTTATATCTTTCATTTTTATGATCTAGTAAGGGTGTTGCATTGCTACAAATTTTCAGTACAGCTGCTGGTTTATGACATATTATGTACCAAACCATTATAATTTGTACTCTAAACCGTCACTGCCATATACATACATGTATACTACATGTCCTGAATGTACTATATTTTTATTCACATAGCATACTTCGTTGATTTGTTCAGGTCTATGTGCTAACATATGAAGGCAAGTAGTACTAAAATGCTTCCTACAGCATGTAGTCAAGTGTTGTAAATGTTATCAGAATGTAAAGATGATTTCATCTGTAAAATGATCTACACCTAGCCTCGTACCCAGGCGGATTTTAAGTCAGATACATGTAGCCTGGTACACTTTGCAGGGTGATAGAGTGCATGCCCTTAGCATTAACCAGTTTCCGGGTAATTATATTCATTAGTATACTTTGTTTCCGTGCTTTACTGATTGCTCATAAAGGAATCTGGAGTTGCATGTCTTTGCAAATATTACATGTAAACGCGGAAAAGTGCTAATCGGAAAAACAACAATATAGGATGGGATGTACTCATACCATGAAGAAAACTATTGTATTACTTGAGACGGCCGGGCAATAATCATTTCCACGTTTTCAATTCAGTAGTAAATACATAGCACTAATTTTTTCTTACTCGCCATTTTCTCAAGGGTAATCACACCCCAAAATAATGCTACACTGTTTTCCACATTCCATTCTTGAGCAGCACTGTAAGCCTACAGAAATCATGGAAATATATTAATGCATGTCATGAATTAATTTAAACGGTAGTATGTGTTGTATCTATGGTCCAATTAATGCTATGTAACTGGTAATGAGGCAAATTAAAACGCAAGGACTATATTTTTCATAACCATGCAAACAAACAGCTTCTGTGCTGAGGATCCAGTACTGGATGGTTCCCATATTTACTGTTATGTGAGCATTTGTGAGACAGACTTACTTTAATGTTACAGGTGACTCAACGTCTCCTCAAACCATTTCTGCCCATGGTCTTAAAGTTAAAAGGCCTGCTCTGAGTGAAATACCATGTAAGCTAGGAGTATGCTGAGAAAGAAAGTGATGCCAGGCACTTGAAATCAAATGGTGCACAAACCATGAATTCCCCTATTAGTGGTAGTATGTGGATGATCCTGCTAGTTGTATCTGCTGCAATATTTGTAGTTTTTGTGCTTAAGTACATGTAACCAGTACGTTACAAAGTGTTTTACCGATAATACTTCTTTTGTTATCAGTTGTATTCATGCTATATTCATTGGATACCTGAGATCCACACAACATTATTGCAAATGACACATAATTACACAATATGTCTATAAAACCACCTATCCTGGAGAGTTTTGGCCAAGATCATGCATCCTGCTGTGTCCAGTTTAATCACCCAAAGAGGTCTGAAATGATATACTTTTTAACTGCTGGGGTTCAGTGATCGATGAGTGGTTTGGCGCAGACGATGGCAAAGGTCCTTAAGAAAGGACAACGTTTCGGCACCAAACACACCAAAATACTCACAAGCTACGGGAACAAATTAAAGACGTACTTCAAGAAGGAATACATGTACTTTTTCCTCTTTTGGGACTCATCTGCTGTTCTGTCTGACTTGTTGTGGTATACTGTCCTGTGTTCGTTCTGATTTGTTGTGATATACTGTCCTGTGTCTGTTCTGATTTGTTTTGGTATACTGTCCTGTGATGTGTTCCCAAAGGAACGGAATGGACAAAAAAAAAAGTGTATTCTGTAGTAAAAAGAAAAATCACTGGCATATCGCCATATTTACAACACGGTAAATGAACATATATTATTATTTGTAATTAACCACTATACAATTCAGTTTTTCCCAAAAAAGAAATCCTACCGCACGTATGGGTCTACAGGATTACCACATTGGACATTAGCAGTAAGTGTGTGCATGTATGCGTACGATGACTACCCGGCCTACGGGCCGGAGCTGCTGATCACATACATGTACAGTCATGTATGAATCATTGCATGTAATTTATTTTTGATCATATAGTGTTTGAATTGGTGCTGCATATGCATATATGGGCCCCCAGCAATGGTGTATACATGTCTATATGCTAGTATTAAACATCTACAGCTCACTAGCTAGAGGAATCATACATGTATAATGTCTATATATGTATAGGAATTAAGTAAATAATTAATCCTGAATATAAACCCCCTCCGCCCAACGTCCATATATATAGTTCTCTGACATAGTTCCCCAACCTTCGGTTATGCTAATTGTTGGGGACATTGAATTGTCACTCTCCGCCATGCAAGTTCCTACCCCATGTAGGTGCAGAGATTTATCTCTGGTAGGTGCACATGGCTGCAAATGGAGAACCGTTTTTTACCAAATACATGACCTCTTTTGCATATTCCGTTTCCGGAATTGCTGCCCTTAAGTAAAATTGCTGCAAAAGGAAAGTAATAACTAATTCCTGCGCTAACTCTCTAGGATGTTCTCACAAGTGCCTCTAAGACGGTGGATTTATAAGACCAAACCAGAGATAGTATTATAAAGTACTTGCACTGAAATCATGTACTACATACAATCTACGCGTTCAAAGATTATGTAATTACAACCATATTTGTTCTAGCTGTATACCTTCTGCTAGTCGGGCGGGCCCTACTACCAAGGGCATCCCAGCGGGGGGGGGGGGGGGGGGGGGGGGGGGGGGGGGGGGGGGCATGCAATGGCGCCCCCCCCCCTTCCCCTTTATATAACTACTACGTACATGTACATTGGATGCCCCATGCCGGTGTCACGGAAAGTTGGAGACCCCATAAAATTGGGGACCCCCGTCCCTTATTTTCTGGAAATTTGGGAACCCCCGTCCCCAATTTTGCGGTAAATTGGGGACCCCCCCCCCCCCCGTCCCTAAATTGGGGGTCCCTTTGTGAAATCAAAGATAGTATCTCTGGTGAAATAAGGGACCCCTTGTAAATATGAGTGCCTAAGTCTTTAATAGGCTAATATAAGTTGGATGACTTGAGCGTATCCTTGTGACTGTGCCAAACGGGCGCCTACAACTGCATAGTTCAACAGCCAAATGAATATTTGTTACTAAGTTGGGCCATATGAAGCTTTGAAGTGTCAAGTATGATTCAAACAAAACGAAAGTTTTATATTATGCACTATAATTATATTTTATTTAGCTGAAGCGGGAGCAACGGTTGGTACAGTCCTTGAGGCAACGGAGAGCAGGAAACACCAGGCCAATGATGAAAAGTGTTTAGCTTTAGGGTGGGTCTCAACCCCTCTAGTAGTTGACTCCTATGGGGCTTGGGGTAACGAAGCTTCAAGATTTCTGGCTCAGATCATTGCTAGGCTTGCGATTCACAAGTCTCTGCCAAAGGCACAGATATCTTTCGAGCTTTTCGCAAACTTGAGCATTTGCTTAACAAGAGCGAATGCCAGAGCCATCCTCTGTAGAATCCCATCTTAACTGTAGTGTGTTTTATATACATGTATGGCAAGTGTTGTGTGCAATTTATTGTTTTATAAATAATTATACACAAGTGAATATATCATAAGTACAGTACATCAGAGATAATATATAAAGGGATTGGCAACGGACCCACTTAACACTTAGTAACGCGTGCCATCCGTAGACGAATCCGTACAAATGCATTAAACACTAGAGCTACACATGTACTGATGTACACATAACCATACATGAACAAAAGCGTACAGCTGCTTCCGTTCCTAATGCCTTTAGACTTCTGTGTTGATTTCTTTTGGGCAACCTTGTACTTTTGAGCATCAATAACCACGAACTGTTACAGTGTTAGCCATAAATCTACAACCATTTGAAAAAAAAAGTTTTGCTTGATTCCTCATCCCAACTACAACTTAGCATCGACCAAAAGAATAGAACGTCTTCTATGCTCTTAACTGCTGGTACGATGAAGTTTACAGGCTTACAACCTTGCAAATGGCTACGAATTTCAAGCTCCATTGCTAGAAAAACTTCAAAGGTAAGACCGCTTACAAATGTCAGTAGAAATGACGCAGTAGTTGAGAGTCCTGTTAACATTGCCAGAATCATGAATCTGGAACTTGCAGAGCACAAGGGAAGGATATTTGGAAGCTACAGTCCAGGCAGGAAATGGGCTGAGAATGCTTGCAAGACGTTCGAGAGACGAAACCACACATTCCAAAATCACTAGTAACGGTATTGAAACAGGGCAGGTCAACAGTGGAGTCAGAGTGATAGTCAAGGACGAAGAAATGGAAATACCGACACTCTCGCGACGAACAGACACGATTAGACTTCGCTGTACGCGCTCTTCATTCTTCAGATGTTGCTTCTATCAAAATTTCCTTTTCCCCATTCCCTTTAAAAAAAAATACACACCGTGAACCAAACGTGTGAGGCACGCTACAAAACTTAACTTGGACACTAAAATATAAGGAAAGAACGACAAGCAGATATCCATTTTGCTATACTAATCTGTCTGGCTACGACGTAACTGCCCCACACGTTTTGCATACCCAATATGCTATAAGGATCGTTACAAGCGCGCTTTGGTCAAAACCACAACATCACACTAAAATATAACCATTGTTTAGGTTAGGTGAACGATCGTATGCATAAAAAAACCCACGGATGCACAAGATGCTGTCCCACATAAAAGAGCGCTCCCGATATTGTAAAATTTCAGCAGTGGGTACTGTTTTCCTTCTGTGGTTGCAAAAAACAAATGAATTTTGATGCCCGTTTCACACTTACACGCACGTGCGATTTACACCAGGTTGGATGGCACAGTAAAATCGCCATGCAATCTCTACGGCTCACGTGACACGTTGCCAATCCCTTTATATATTATCTCTGAGTACATCGATATCGCACTGAAAAGTATTCTATAATTGCATTCACATTTTTACAGTTTTGCAGAAGCATGGGGGGGGGGGGGGGGGGGAGGAGGGGGTTACTGAACGGTGACTGATCATGACATCTGAGGTCATATTGTCTTGTACTGAAACAAGAGTAAAAATGGATATATCTAGTACTAAAATTCTGTGTATACTAGGAAATGGAGTTATACTGAATAATTAGTGCCTTCTCATGAGAAATGTCGTCACCGTAGCAAACTGTTTACTAAGTAACATTTTCATATCTCAAGCTCTTACCAGTGTGCTCATTACACCATCAATTCAAGCTCCAACATCCTAAAATGTATCACTACAATTGCATGCACTTATATACAGTTTCTGCACAACCATGAATAGCTCGGCTTTTTCCAGTTTTTCTTTGACACTGAATGGTCGCATTTCAAGTGGAACCATTCCTCACAATTCGAACATTCAATCATAATTCCCTTTTCTTCTTCAGCCAGAGGAGGTCCGTTTGTTCTGTGTGTACTTGGAAATTGTGTTATAATGCCTTCTTCAAAACAATGCAGTAAGTGTTATTTCTTGGCTGTTAATACTTCATACGAGAAGCGTCATCCCCCATGACATAAACTTGTGGCATATGCAATAGCATAGAGACCACAATCATAAGTATTTTCTTGTTTATCAACATCAACAAATTGCACATGAATAGCCTTTTGATTAGTGTGCAGTAAAGCATAAATTTGATGTTTAGCTTGGTTTTATAAGGTGGAACACATGCTATCATACACATTGATCTATGATGACTGCAAGCCAATGTTTGGCACTGTTAGCCAGTGGTCTTGTCCATTGTGCAAAATTTGGACAAATGGTTCACACACAACATCATATGTTAATGTGTATCCCAATATGGTGTTCTGAAGCCCAGGTATAGCAAGTTGCTTATGAAGTAATGCTTGAGCAGAATTAATTATCTTATCATCCAACCACTCCGTGTCTAATAATATATCCGTACAGTTTCTCATCACCTACACATAACCACAGGGCACTTGAATTATCATACCCTTCTTTTTTTCGCTTCAATGGTAGTTTATCAGTGAGTACATGTCCTTTACGATGTGACTGTGCCTTTAATTTGATCTCTGTATCCTCTCTTTCACTTTTCTCACCTGTATAAAGAAACATGTAACAGTGGAGTTAATATTAAATACACATACCTAGCAAAGTGAGCTTCTGTGTTCTTGTAGCATAAATCCAACTACAGAATTCATCTAGCTCAAATGGCGACATTAGAAAATAACTGTTCCCAATGATATTGAAGATTTAAATTCCTTTTACTTCAACCTGCTCCAATACTTAAGAATATCAACAGCCTCTACAATGCAGCATTCAAATGTTTCCCCACTCTTTTTGAATTCCTTGAAATAATCATAAAGGTCATTATCAACAATAACAAAATCACCACCATAAACTTCTTAGGGTTCATTTCCTGTGAATGCCCGATACCGTGTCCAAAAAGAGACCATAAGATCTTTTCTTAGTGCAAATTCATCATTTTGCAAATTCAAAGATTCTGCCTAATAACAAGAGAACAGCATTGTTTAAATAAGTTAAAACTGAGTAAGTACTTACATCAAAATATTCATCTTCTTCAGTGTTGTACAAGAATTCAGATGCCCCAGTCCTCCATAGTCGCAAGAGGTTTGGTGACTCACGCTGTTTTAATAGTACCTTCTGGTCAAACTCTTCACATTCTCCTTCCAATTGAATTTTCCACTAAAACCATGGTATCAATTGACAATTGTTTTGTCTGGTGTTTTCTGTCATATTGTTTCTTTTGCTCCTTCTGAGATGCAGATGTATTCAAGCTTGTTTTTGCGAACAATGTTTCTCTGCTTTCCAATAGTGCCTGAATGATATCTCGACGCTCATTTTCAGAGCTTGATGAACACAGGTTTTGAAGAGCAATAGGTAAATGCATCTGCTTTTGAAATAACATGTAATATGGAAATTGTTTAGTTGTTTCTTGACGAGAACTTCTGTATCCCATTAAACAGTTTCTATCTTTAAATCCCAGTTACTCTTATCATCATCAATCAATTTGCAGAGGTTCCGCAATAGAGTTTGATTAAAACGTTCAGTGAGTCCATTTGTCTGTGTACAAATAGATAATACAATAACATTCATGTCCTGCCCCACATACAAAACTAATGTGGAGACCACCCATTAATATGTGTGTATTTTTTAATGCCTTCAAAATATTAATGTACACTAATTTTCATAACTAAATGACAATG
>OX442416.1:20289825-20398068 GCA_949361645.1 Spongilla lacustris | reverse complement strand
CCAATTCAAATATTCACTTTCTGATACAGTTATTTGACCCTCACATTAGAATACGTCGTGAACCATTTTTGGCACGATAAACGAGCTAGGAATAATATTTCTTGAGCTACGTAAGTTATTTTCCGCACCGTTTATTCTGAACTGCATTTAATAAATGCAGTTTGTGCGTTAACATTTATGTATGGGGAATTGCCTGTCTGTGTGTATTCCTATCGTCATTATATTGCCAATGGCACCCTGCTGGGTACCGTGGCCTCTGTGCTTGGAAGGCGCTTTTGTATAAGGGGACCGATTGTGTGTCTGCCCCAAGTAGCTGTTGTTTGATCGTTGCAAGCATTTGCAGCGTCGCGTGTTTTACTCATGTCATGAATTGTTCGAGCATACAAATACGTATTAGCAAAAGAAACAAAAGACTGCATTGGTCATTAAGTATTATAGGATAGAACAGTGTGTTGTTGTCTGTTGATAATTGTATCTACTCAGATTCAAATCACTCGCCGAACGTTCTGGGCTAGTTCATTGGTTACCACATGTACTGGTGATGATGGGTTTGGTTCAGCATTTACAACCATTGACAACTGTCCCGGAACATGCGCCCTTCAACAAGATCTCCAGAGTTGTACAGATAACAGCACAACCCTTGATTGGACTACTGGAGAAAGGATGCTATCGTACAGGATCTCTTCCACGCTAGAAGGCTGGTATGTACATGTTTTCTCTTCATCCATTTTCTAATTTGGTCAGCTAAGTCAACCGTACAACATGATGAGCATGAGTTGTAGAATTAACTATTTTTGTTGTCATACAGTATACGTCAAACGTTTAGTTTTTATTGTGATAAGCATATTTATAATTGCATTCTATAGGTTGTCTGGTTGCTGCTGGCCTGATAGTAGCTTCTGGATTTGAAAATATTTGTGGATGCTGTTAATAAACTTCCACAAGCAGTCAATACATCACCTGTAACACTTGTGCTTCCCCTTATTCGGATACAGTATGGTTGTGGCCAAGGCACTATTTACATACCAGGTATGTGCATGTTCATGGTGCGCATGCTTTGGTACTTTTATCTCTGAAACAATTCTGATAGTTGAAGATGCTGATGGAGAAGACATTGTTAAGTGCAGATGGGCGCTGGATAGCAACCTGGAGTGTGGTGAAGTGTGCCAAAGGCTATCTGATGATTCTCTTGATCGCCAGCAAGTAAGAAGTAACGCACATGCAAACCTACATGTACATCCTAGATAGTAAAAATAAACGCAAAAGTGATAACAAAAGTTGGCCTGAAATCCCAAATGGAAGTTTTGAGAGAAACTACGGGTATAATGATAATCCTATACTGTATTTAGCGCACAAGCAGAAGAATATGCTAAATATAGAACTGTTATACATAATCCCTTTTTACTGATTAGTCACTGAATATCATTATCTTTACATTTTATTGAAACATGTGAGACACATGTAAATACATTGTTTGTCTTCTTTTCATCATTAGTGTGCACTGAATGTAGAATCAATTGGAGTTGGAACATACATCATAGCACTTCAAATCGAAGACTTCAGTTCAAGCAGTGCTGACACACCGTACAGTAGTATTCCATTGCAATTTACAATTACAGTATTCAACAGTCTCCAGCAGTGCACAGAACTGCCTCATATATTCAGCAGCATATCTGATAGAGCAAGAGTTCATATTCTGATTAACTCTACGTGGACTCACAGAATTATTGCTACTAGCAGCAATGGTTCCAGGTAAACGAAAATAAGATCACTGGGCTGTGTAGCTTACATGTACTTACCCTTGGTTTCAGAATATCTGAAATCATAACAGCTTCTCCATTTGGAATGAGAAAGTCAAACTTAATCCAAATTGGCAATTCTCTTCAGTGGTACATCAATGTTTCTTGGATACCATACAGCACACAGCTAGGGCCCCATATCTTCTGCTATTCTGCAATAGATAGCATTGAGTAAGTGCATGTGCATTGTCTGAGTAAGGAAAATTTTAATCATCAATGCTAGTCCACAACAAGTAAATAAAACTCTATCCAGAAGTGAATTTTAGGGTGTAGAATCAGCAATGAATACAGCAAGCAAACAAAGTACATTATAGTTATAATGGAGTTTTCATAGGATCATACAACAACATCGAAAATATACGCATGGATGCTACTCGTATAGGACTCTTAGTTATGTCATACTATGATAACACAACTGTACCGTGTAGTCTTATCTATATCCAACAAATTGCTTTCTCAAATAGAAATGTTTTTATAAAGCTTTTACTTTCCTTTCTTCTTTTCCCTCAGAAAATCTGGGTGCTATTATGTAGTATCAACCTAAACCGTCTGTATACGCTTGTTAGCCTTCGTCATGCATAATGTGTACATGTCAGTGCCACATGTCATGTGCTTCTTAGTTGAGAAAAATCTGGTTGCAACTAACAGTCTTGACTTCTTGGTATCAGCTGTTTCATCAAGTAACCCTGAGACCTTAATCTATTCAGGACTTGGCTCTAGCCATCAATGTCATTAAAATGCAGTACATTTCTTTCAAGATGCATAACGATCAAGTCGTTTAGCTCATTGTATCAAACAAGAAGAACATTTTAAAAACAATACACTTCGATCGAGACACCTTTATAGAATTTTTTCACCATGCCTGTTTAGGAACACAGTTAGCAGAATATGTATTACTGTTACAACATGCAAGCTTTTTACTGCCAACTGTCACAGCAATACGTTTCATGCCATCATCATATAATATGCCCATTTGGTGAGCACAATATGTGCAGTTTTGTAGCCAGGAACTGCATGGGGGAGCTTCCGACAAGATGGTGGGCGTATTGGTGGAGGATGTGGGAGAAGATGCACCCCTCCCACTCCAACTAGGGGGTATGGGGTAGCGCTGTAAGGTCTCTTTGCAACTTTATCATTATGGAGCATGTGAAATCATTTGATTTTGTCACGCAGGTAAAGTACTGTAATAATGCTATTAAACTTTTATTATGCCGGCAGAAGGAACAATTCCAAAATTGTGCAATTGGAGAAGAGAGGTGGGGGGGGGGGGGGGGGGGGGGGCCAGAGTTGTGTGATTGATTATCTATTAAATTATTCAAGATGCCTTTATACTTCTGTTTGGAGAGTCATGCGTGTCGTACATGTAGAGCAAATAATTGTAGATCAAAACATTGGTGAATAATATTTACTACACTTTACTATCCGCATCGCTTTTTGTCCAATGAACTATAAAGACAGTGGTTTTGAATTTTCATTTGTTAAGCTAATTCTTTGTACATATACTGTTTAAACTTTTTTGTTCATAGTTCCAATGCTTCTAGTGTGTCAACTACCAGCAATGACTTGCTTTTTTGACCCCGCGTAGAGTGCATTGCATATTTGGACATGCACAAAGCATTGAGACAACTATAAAATAATCTGAAACCAAAATGTTCGCACATACATGGTACCAGCTTAATGTTCATGCTGTACGGAGTTTAAATAAATAGATTAATAACGCCAATGACCCCAAGTGCTCAGATCTAGGATAGCTTGGGGAAAAGAAGCCACTGCCATTATCTCCTGTGTCGGCCAAAGTCCATCATACGTAATGAGATCTATGGGCGACACTGAATCCGGGCTAATGCTATACAGCTATCCTCTCTAGGATAGCACGTGTACTGTAGAGCTGTTCTTTGTCTTTAATCAGTGTTGTTCTGTATATTCATGTTATTATAAATTAATAACATGATTATTAATAAATCCACCATAAATCGAATGAGCATCAGTGCTTTCAAGGATAGCTTATTACGGGTTATCTCTGTTGATGAATGTTTAGCCCAAATTCATGTACAAGCTACTGCTGGCTTTGATCCAAATGTTGGTGCTTACGATCGATCAGTCAACTCCAAAGTCACATTGATTATAACATTTTGTTCAAATGATACGAGTTTACTAGAGTCGATTAAATAAAACTTGCTGTTGATCATACCGGTACACAATGCATAATTGATTCAAATTTCTTCAACAGGAGAATGTCTACTCCACAATGCATAGTGCTATATGTTAGTACAGGTAAGTGCATTCTTATTAACTGCATTGCTGTTCAATGCACATGGTACTTAAGATTTGGAATCATATGTATAAGCACACATGTAGTTACCATTGAGTATGAAACATTCAGTAACGACTGAAGTTGAACGACCACACGAGGGTGTTGTAGAGCAACCTCCATCCACCAAATACATCACATATGATATGACATCATAAGTTTAGCTGCATTTAATTACCATCAATACAGTAGTTTACTCTATTCATATAACATTGGTTTGACAATATGTTTATTCAGACTCACAAAGGGTAATACGTATAGTTTTGCATGAGATAACTACCATTCAGATCAATGGTGTCAATTTATGTGTTGCAGTTGAAATGATTAAAATAGTTGCACTGACAGGTCATTATCTCAGTTGTATTACTCAAACTTAAAGAGTTTAGTTTGACAATGTGTACTTAATTGTATCAGGCACAATACTTGATTATATTAAAGTGAATCATTTTTCTTGTGGCCATTATAGAACCAACTGTCGTCAATTGTTCATTAAATAATGGGCATGGACCTTGTGGACAAATCTGCAATCAGCTGAATCAAACTGTTCAATGCACATGTGAAGCTGGCTTCATTTTGCTTTATGATCAACTTCATTGTCTTGGTAAGCTACTTGCATTCTGTTACGTTATCACATTTAAGCAAGAATTTAACGACTGAGATTTTGTGACTAGGTTATCAAGTTAGGTATTTCAAATAATTTTACAGACATCAATGAATGTGTTCTTGGAACAAGTGGCTGCTCTCAGTCATGTGTCAACACAAATGGAAGCTACATGTGTTCTTGTACCACTGGATACAGGCTATCTTCAGACAACCATACATGTGACGGTGAGGGTGATTAATGCAACAATAGAATTTCTAATGTGCACAGTTCAGTGAGAAGTGTAGATGAGGCATAATGAAACCATTCAAGAAAGATAGAATCTGAAGGCAGTAGTAGTGTAAAATGCAAGGACACACAGGTCTAATCATATGTATGTGATAATGTAGTAAGTAGTCTTATACTAAGCACATATGCAATCTATCCTAATCAATGTGCTATATATAGATTCAGTAAGAAGTGCACACTTTAATTCCATCCCTATCAGACTAATTACTCATGGCAAGGTTTAGAACCTACCAGTAACTGATACAAGTAAATCTACTTGGTGATTGTTACTGTGGATAATAAGCTTTTCATAAATCAATGTACTTTTAAGGCTAGGTTATTATCAAATGATACATATTGGCATCAAGTTCAATATTGGATTCCATTTCTAAAAATAAAAGCAATCACAAGCCAATATATATTTTCTTATTCTGTATCAGGAAAAATTCATAAAACACCATTGCCATAATCTTGATTGCATTTGATTTCTGGTGCAACAAAGGGCCCCACCCAATTAAAATGGTTATGTACTGATCCATGCACAGGCAAGCAAGTATATTGCTTGTAATGAAATAAATGCACTGAAATAGCTTTATTTTTTTAAGTGCAATCTTTTTTTTTGTCATCAGAGAATACAACAATGCTATTAGTAGTTATTTGCTTAGTTCTCTTTTGACTAATGAATTTATATGAAATGGTAAGGCAGGTAAGTCACATTTGAAAAGATACGAAATACTACACAAATAACAAATCAATGAATACACCATAAGTTCTCAAATATATAAGGTATATTTGCACATGTAAATTTGATTATCTATTGGATGCTAATTAAATAATGGCCTATGCGATGGTATAAGTGTGGTTTGAGTTTCTTATTTATAAACTCTAATACATTTCAGACATCAATGAATGCAGTAATAACGGTGGCAACTGTTCTCAAATGTGCTTGAACACTAATGGAAGTTTTATCTGCTCATGTCAAAGTGGTTATCTTTTAAATGCAAATAGCCACACATGCAATGGTAAGTGTGGTTTGAGTGTTCATGTAGAAATTATTCACCTGCCCAATGCACTTCACGCAGACATCAATGAATGCAACACTAACAATGGTGGCTGTTCTCAAATGTGCTTGAATACTAATGGAAGTTACATCTGCTTGTGTCAATCTGGCTATCTTCTGGGTGCTAATAACCGCTCATGCACTGGTAAGGGATCCGTTTAAATGTTATGAAGAAAATTATTCATCTCCACATCAGACATCAATGAATGCACCACTAACAATGGTGGCTGTTCTCAAATGTGCATGAACACCAATGGAAGTTTTATCTGCTCATGCCAAAGTGGTTACCTTTTAAATGCAAATCGCCGCTCATGCAATGGTATGTGTGGTTTGAGTGTTCATTATTCACCTGCCCAATGCACGTCATGCAGATATCAATGAATGCATCACTAACAATGGTGGCTGTTCTCAAATATGCATGAACACTAATGGAAGCTACATCTGCTCATGTCTAAGTGGCTTTATTTTGGATGCTAAAAACCAATCATGCACTGGTAAGGGGTGTGTTTGAATGTCATGAAGAAAATTATTCATCTCTACATTAGACATCAATGAATGCAACACTAAAAATGGTGGCTGTTCTCAATTCTGCATGAACACTAATGGAAGTTTTATCTGCTCATGCCAAAGTGGTTATCTTTTAAATGCAAATAATCGCTCATGCACTGGTAAGGGGTGTGTTTGAATGTCATGAAGAAAATTATTCATCTCCACATTAGACATCAATGAATGCAACACTAACAATGGTGGCTGTTCTCAATTCTGCATGAACACTAATGGAAGTTTTATCTGCTCATGTAAAAGTGGTTATCTTTTAGATGCGAATAAGCGCTCATGCAATGGTAAGTGTGGTTTGAGTGTTCATGTAGAAATTATTCACCTGCCCAATGCACTTCACGCAGACATCAATGAATGCAACACTAACAATGGTGGCTGTTCTCAAATGTGCATGAACACCAATGGAAGTTTCATCTGCTCATGTCAATCTGGCTATCTTCTGGGTGCTAATAACCTCTCATGCAACGGTAAGGGATCCGTTTAATGTCATGAATAGAATTATTAATCTCCGCATCAGACATCAATGAATGCAACACTAACAATGGTGGTATGTTTATTATCAACACCTAGACACCAATGAATGTGTGCTTGGGACAAGTGGATGCTCTCAATTATGTAACAACCTAGTTGGAAGCTACATATGTTCTTGTAACTCTGGCTATATACTTGATCCAAATAACCATTCATGCAATGGTGAGTTTCTTACATAGTACTGTCATTCATTCTCATATTTACATAACCTAATTTGCTTGCTCTTACTATTGTGCTTTTCTTTTAACAATGAGTGAGCGCATAAGATGAGTGGTTTTATGCTCAATCATGCCGCAATACCATTGGAAGCTACAGCGGATGATAGTTTTGATGTTACCGATATGTTGTGATGCATAAATGAATATGTTCTACCTGTATGCATCTAAAGTGCATACTCACAGTATTTTGTGGCTCTATACAAACCAAAAAAGCAATTTGTATATCGCTTAGCTGTATGATGACATTAAAAATTGGTATACATGTATATATATATATAATAATAATAATATAATTGTATATAATTATACTATTTAGTTCGACATCGTGAAAATGTTCTTTGAAACATTTTTCATGATAAAGCAGGTAAATTAGGAGGTATTCCAATGGGCCATTATCTTCATACAGGTGTTCCACGTAATATGATGCTAACTGCAACACAATCAAGTATTAAAGCAATATGGGAACCAGCATTCATTGATGAATCAGCAACTGCAAACCTCCTATACAAATTGATATGCACTTCATATTATGACCTAGAGATATATGCAGGAAATAATACAACAGCAACCTTGACCAACCTACCACCCTTCACAAATTACTCATGTTGTGTTAAAGCTTATATTTCTGTGCAATTCCAATCACAAGTGTGTGATACGATAAAAACACTGGAAGATGGTAAGTATAAGTAGGGCTAGCTCCTCGGTGCAGTTAAAAAGAATGTGGTTTTACCCTTCAGCTCCATCTGATCCACCAAGCAATATATATGTAGCTCCATTCAGTTCTACTGCAGTGAGAATCAGCTGGTACCCTCCTTCTCATCCCAACGGCATTATTATAGGCTCCAGCATTTTTGTCTATTATTCCAATGGTACAAATGGCACCATTAAGCTAACAGGAGGTAACTATAGAAGCTATCTTTTGGCAAACATGCTGCCTGATCAAGAAGTTGGAATACAAATTGCATCATTCACAAATGGTGGACAAGGGCCTCGTTTAACATTACAAGAAGGAAGAACCAGTAAGATCAATGATGGATTTTTGGTACACTGAGCAGTAATGATATACTCTTTATATTCTGAGCCACCCTAGTACATGAAAATGCCACTCCATGCATAATGTTTCGCCTTATCTGCCCAAACCTACCACCATATTGACATTCTTGTATGTATATAGTTTCCGTAAGTACTTCTTCTCTATCCCACCTCTCCTACTCAATCACTGCTTCAAGTGTGTTATGCATCATTTCTCAAAGGTCATATGTAATAGGATTCAACAGTAGTATTGGCAATACTTTCTTTGCACAAATGTATTTTTTTAGTTTATGCCATGTATAATACTATTAGGCAGTTTGTAACACCAAGGATATCTAGAGTATGTTTGTCACCTAAACAGACAATAACTTGAGTTGTTGTCTAACACATTGTTAGTACTAAGCTTCATTCTGCATCACACTCATCAGATTGCGCCAAAGGAACATACTACTCCAGGTCACTAAGAAGATGCACTAGTCAGTGTGGATGTGGAGAAGGACAAGTACAGTACTTCTATGACAGCATCAGTGGAACTCAGTATGCAGCCTGTGTACCGGGTGAGTCTATATTATTACTTTGTGCTAAGTATGCATAGCATAATACACATATTCCTAATAGGATATCCTGCTCACTAATAACAAAATGTTACTTCTTGTAGCATAAACGTACAATGCTGAGTATTCTGAAAACATGTGGCATTTTTTGTAACATGCCAAAAAAATTGAGCATTTGCGAAATAAATGGTGTTTTGTTTCAAGGTGTTACAAACACTGTATATCTGGATGTTGTCTATCAATATCTTCTGGACATTACTGACAATCGTAGTACCCTGATTATCATAACTCACCCATTGAAATACTAACACATTCTGCCTTCTAACAATGACATCTAAACTAATCACTGGTAAGGAGTAAAGCTAGGTCCTCATGATGTGGTCGCATCATGCAAGAATTTTAATTCAAAACTAAAATAAGTGAAACATTGTCTGTAAGTGATGCTACATATATTATATATATAAATAATTTAAAAGTAATGATTATGATGGATTGGCTTGTGCCCTTTGCTGCCAGTGCCGCAACTCTGTTCCCTGATGTTAACTCAATTCACTATTACACTAATCCCTTACCAAACAAAAGGCACATACTAAGCAGTTGTGGGCCGGTTCACAAATCTGCAAGTTACAGTTCTTCAGATGGACCCAGTCCTTCACAATGGTGTGTAAAGACGGGATAGCATATTAGTTGTTACTTTGCTGTTGGCAAAAAATAGGACTAAATGGTCATTTTACCTTATTTACCTACTTTTTACACCACTACTTTCAATTGTATAAGATCATTATATCTCTCAGAGAATGGAAAAATTCATTAATCACTTCTTTCATTACTTCTTGTTCAAAATTGGATGCATTCAACTGCCATGCTTCAGTTAGCCAGGAATCAGGTTAATGCAATCATGTAGAATGTATTTCCAACATGGTAATCAGTGTTCAAAGCAATATGGTGTTTTCAATTCACAGTTGGAGATTACCAGATTGGAATTCAATCCATTTCTACAAACAACTCAGTATACACAAATAGCCCTGCAGGAACATTGGCTGCAAAAGTACTTATTACTTATGCTCTACCAATGACAGGCACAATTAATGTGAGGATGTCATCGCATTTGTACACACCATACTACAATTTTGAAACATGGAAATACTGGTGGATCCCCACTTCACTTAACATAACAAATCGCAGCAGTAACGTAGTATTTTCTCCTACATGGAATGGATGGTGGTCAGGTTCAAACAGTATCAATTGGGAAGATGTCAGAAGTAAATCACAGATGTGTAACAGTAGCAACGGAAAAGAGTTTGCCATTACATTGGTAGACATATATTTTTCATCGCCATTACTCTACCAAGGTGAATTGAGTATTGATCTTCAGTTCACTCAAAGCAACTATTATTACTATTACTGGTACTGGTATTACTATGGCTTTGTGAGTGGCCTGAGTGTCAGCGTAAAGCCAAACTACAACTGCCCACCTTTGGAGTATTACAATTTTCCCACCCAGCAGTGTGCCCATGTATGTTCATGTGGTCTTGCTGTTCCTAGAGATAGCTTATACTGTGCCACCATAAGTAAGTCATGTATATTACATGTATGAACTTCAGCTGCAATAATTATTTCTATACATTTCAGATCCTTACTGGAATTATGTTACATTTGCTCAGCACACATTCACCTATCAAGTTCCATTCAACAGCCCCAACATTCCAAACATATCAACTCGCTTGTACTATACCGTGGAAGATTGGATTTCTCGTTATTTTCTGGACTACTATTTTTACCACAATGTAAACAACACAAACAGTGTTCACATTGCATTGAAAGTAGACCTTGAATATGGATACAGCAATTACACAACCAGAACAGCTTATGGTACTGATGTACCCGATGTTGTGATAACATTAGCAGATGGAACTGTAATTACAAAAGGGGGTTCTGGAAGCATTGTACTTGATGATCTGTCAGCTTTAACCACCAGCTGTAACCGAGCCAGTGATGGATTGAGATTACAGTTTGCTCCACTTGTAATATCTGCATCATTTAGGCAACCCATTTCATCTTTGGGAACTCACAATTTTTCCATTAATGCTCGACTGACATCCAACAATGGGGTCATTGATTCTTGGCTACAGTACTACACAGATACAATATCATTATCAATCACTACAGGATCAGGTAAACATTTAATTTCATAAGCCATGCTTTGTCCATGTTATTAAGTACATTATCTGCATGTATGTAAAGATGCAAATGGATCAATACCTGTTCCAGCTAAATGCGCTGTCATAAAAAATAGTAAGTTCATAGGGCAATAAAGATATGCATTATGCATTCTGAATCCACCCAGAACTTGTGCCAACTCTTAACTTGGCGAAATACGGTAACGTGAAAAGTCTACCAAACTCTCTGTACGGTGTTTCTGACAGAATTGTTATCGATGTTGATCCTGGTTTCCCATTTGGAAACAGCTTGCAATCTGAAGTCTATGTAAGAAAGATTCACACATGCTTTTGTGCTCGCACAACCTTATAACAGTAGTGCAAATGGAAAGTATGAACTACAATCCAATATTATTCTTTTAAGGTATCGTCTGACGGACTGATTTCATTTGGAAAACCAGTGGTGTATAGCTATCCTGCTAAATTTCCAAGTAACTATCAAGGCATTCGTAATGCCTACCTGGTTGCTCCTTTTTGGATATTCAATGACATTCGCACTGCTGGTAGCGTCTCATATGCAACAATTAAAGATGATAAGGATACACTTCAGCTAGTCAGTAAAATCATTAACAACAATTACAACAGCACCAACTTCACTGCAAAATGGCTGCTGGCAGTGCAATGGAAAGGAATACACCCATATCCCTATGGTCAGTTAGATTGGTGGTGGGGCTACTATGGTGACATATTTTCTGGAATCATCAATAAGGTACATGTTTGATACCTTACAATTTTATGCAAATGCCCTTATTATGCAATGCTACTGCAGGAAAACAGCTATCAAGCCATTTTAACTACAAATGGAGTCTCCAGTTATGCAGTATTCACTTATGAATGTGGCGCAATCGGATGGAGTGGGTATTGGGATGGCTGGAGAGCAGTCGTAGGATACAATGCCAATGGAGACTACTACAAGAACCACCCTGCATCTGGATATGACACCCTGCCAGAGGCTGTGTCATGCCAAAACAAAGCTTGCGGCACTGATACAAGCAACCTTTTCTATAATCTGAGCCTTCCTCTGTCAGCAGTGGACAAAATACGCAGTGATTGCATTAACCTGTACGACGAAGATGTAGCACTTCATGGAGACAATGTCTCTATTGCCAACATTGTAGCTCAATTGGAACCTTGTCCTTGCTCTATATGGCAAGTATGGCGTGATTGGGGAAGGTTCCGCTGGCAGTTTTCTGAGTCCTATTGCTTTATTCAACGCTTCCCTACTAATCTTGATGCTGTTCAACAGTGTTGCTATAGCTCATGGAGGTATGTATACATTTCTTAATACAATACTGAATGCATCCATCTCTTTGTACTAGTACTGGTGGAGTATTTGGTGCCCTCATAACATCTGGTATTGACAAGGGATCAATGCTTCTCTACCATCCAAGAAGAAGCCCTGATTTGCATCAAAAATATGATGTGGACTTCAAAGACAAATGTTGTGGCATTGCCAAGATGTGTTCACTTTACACTCAAAGAAGGCCATCTGATGATTGCACTGCATATCGGCAGCCAGCTTGGAGTAAGCTATTTGAGTGTTTGCACCAAATTTTGTTGTTATATAGTATGGGGATAATGCCATTGCTTTGAGTGTTGCTTATTTATATGCACAAGGTATTAGTAGTAATCGAAACAATGTATGTTTGTTGTGAAAAGTACATGTGTTTTGAATAGTAAGCAATATTAACTAAACTGTCGTTCAATTTACATTGATTGTGTAAAAATTAAAAGGTTCGCTTTGTGCAATCTTTTAAAACCAGTAGTGTTGTATATGCATGGTATCTGTAAACATAATTGTGTGTACTAGGCAACAACCATGTATTGGCCTTGCTTTGGCACCTAAGAATGTTTTGCATTAATCTATAATTTCAACAGCGTGGGGTTGGGGTGACCCTCATATTACAACACTGGATGGAAGGACCTATACTTTCAATGGATGGGGAGAATATGTCATCCTTCAGTACTCATCCCCAAGCAGCCAGAATTCTTTTACACTTCAGGGAAGGATGGTGCCAGTCAACATGACCACAGCAACCCAATACTCTGCTTTTGCATTTGGCAACGCTAATAATTATACAATTGAGGTCAGACATACGTTTTGTATGGATGCAGTTTTTTACACTCACTAAAAATTAAATGCCCAGAAAGTCAAGCCTACATTTGTTTTGGCACCTTCTAACTGCTGCTGTACTGTGAATGTACTGTACTGTTTATCATTGTGATAATAAAGTAGTCCATATAAGGATAGTGAATATTCTTTCTATAGACAAAAGAATAGTATTAATTGGAAATTTCAGATGTTGCTCACGTAGTGAATGAGCATATTATGTACTGATTGCTTCAATAAGTGGTTTCATACATTCTCGCTGCAGCTATAATAGTTTCATTTTCATTTGAATTGTGTGCTAGGCAAATGTCATGTTTTGGTCCTGTCCACATTAGATTGGAGTCACTGGTAGCAGTTTTCTCTACACATACATAAATGGAGTAAACATTTCTTCTAAAATACAATTGATCAACTCAACATACAATAATAGTGATGAAACCATCCTGATCACTCGCGAAGCAGAAAACTCTATCTCATGCATAACACCAGTTGGAGCCAGTGTCACTGTTACAAACACAAATGGATCCCTCGGCTTTACAATAATTGTACCTCCATCATGGAAGGGACTAACAACTGGTCTGATGGGCAACTTCAATGGAAACAAAAGTGATGAGTTTGTGCCTAGGAATAAGACAATGCCTCTCCCTGATGAGATAAGTGACAGAAACCTTCATTGGATGTTTGCTCAAACATGTAATGATTGATAAACTATACACACATGCGCCAGTTTTACACTTTGATATCCTTCCTAACTGGGAATGCATCACAATTTGAATCCTTATTTACCTATCATGTGGATCACAACGAATCATGGCAATTTTTTTCACACCCAAACCATACTCCAGTCTTTGCTGATGAGATAATTGCAACAGAAGAACAAGTTGCTATCTGTGGCGATGATTCTGCGTGTCTCTATGATCTCTCTCAAACAAATAGCACAGCATTTGCAGTTGAGACAATGCATTTTGGCCAGGCAAACAACCAGAATGTAAAACTTTTGAGTAAGATATATAAATATTTGCTAATTTATGTCACATTGGAAGTGAAATACATTTCAATAAAGTTGATTGTTTCCTTTTTGTTAGGTTTTAATTTTTTTAAATTTATTTCAATCATTTTCATTTGTCTGGTTTATTAACTTGTTTTTTTCTTCCAATTAGATAACTTTCCCCCAAAGATTAGTGGGAATAGTACATTCATTGTTGTAGTCGAACAATTATCCATTTATGACTTCACAGTAGAAGACACTGATGACAATATCACTGTTGGAGTAGTTGGAGGGTTATCGTATGATGCCACACTTGTTGGTTCTAAGGGAGCATATACATTCAGTTGGACTATTCCTAAAGTGGACAATGTCTCTCTTACCTTCTTTGCTATGGACTCATTTAATGCAACATCTATTCTAAGTGTTCAGCTGCAGATATGTGCTTGCAGGAATGGTGGAAACTGCACATCTACTGGCTTGTCAAATATTGAAGCTCAGAGCATAATCATGAGATGTGACTGTTCCAAAGGTATGTACATACTTGTGACTTGCCTTTTGTGTTTAATGCAATCACTATAGCATATGATGGTACATTCTGTGAGAAGGATCGCAATGGATGTCTAGAAGCTTCCTGTTATACTGGAGTCCAGTGTTATGATGTCCCTGCCCCTGGAGTGGGCATAACATGTGGACCATGTCCCACTGGTTATAATGGAGATGGAAGTATGTGTACTGGTAAGTAAAGTAACGCAGAAAAGTAATTGGTCACTTACAAAAATTTGGTTATCTCTGTCAAAGACATTAACGAATGCAGCGCAAATAGTTCAACATGCCAGCAGGTTTGCACAAATACCCCTGGAAGCTATGTTTGTAGTTGTCAAGTTGGCTATACCATGGCATCAAATGGAATGTGTACCGGTAAGCATGCAGTACTAGAAATAGTCCACTAATTCATATTTAGGCATCAATCCTATAAAGACATTGATGAGTGCATGGGAGTGAATCAATGCCAACAGACCTGCATCAACACTGCTGGATCGTACTATTGTGACTGTGTGATAGGGTTTCAGTTGGACAGCGATGGTCAGAGATGTACAGGTATCAGTTTGCACTGGATAGTATGCACTAACTCTCATCATTTATTATTCTTTTATTCAGTCACAAACAGTTGTCCAATGGGAAACAACTGCTCTGATATCTGTGTGTCTGTCAACAGCACAATGACATGCTTCTGTTCTCCTGGGTTTACTTTGGGTGCTGACGAGAAGACTTGCAATGGCAAGTGCATGGTGTGTGTGTTTGAGTTGCATATGACATAGACATGGTTATCATGCACAACAAAAGATATTGATGAGTGCAATCAACGCCCTTGTGAGCAAACATGCAGAAACACAATCGGATCATTCAGATGCTCCTGTGCAGTAGGATTCCAGCTCAATGCTGACCAAAGGAGCTGTGATGGTAATGTGCAAGGAGTGTCTATTTCTGTGCTGACCATTGAAGTGTGTCACATTTCACAGACATTGATGAATGCAGAGATGCATCTCTGAATGACATTGAGTTGTGCCCGGATTCATTTAATTGCTTGAACACTAAGGGTAGCTATCTGTGCACATGCCCCCTTGGTTACCAGAATAGAACTGGACTATGCCAAGGTAAGAAATATAGAGATACCTTTGAATTTTGATGAAATTCACATATTTTTCTTTATCATGATCAGTAAACATTGTACCTCAGATAAAAAGCAGTGCAACATCCTTCAGAGTAACAGTTGGCAAGCCATCTGTGTATCAGTTCTCAGTAATAGACAATGATGACACTTATACTGTTGAGGTATTGGGTGGCATTCCTGCTGGATCCAACCTTACTTATGACAAAGGAGTATACATATTTACTTGGACTCTTCGACAAGTTCAAAATGTTTCACTAACATTTTATGCTGTTGATTCACTAAATGCATCTGCCCAATTGGCCATCCCAGTACTAATTTGTGCTTGTCAAAATGGAGGAAATTGCACACTGAATGAATCACTAGATGCCAATGTTACGAGTGTTGTGATGACATGTGAATGCCTCAAAGGTGCGTACTATTCAAATTACTTCCTGATCATTAACAGCTATTTTGTACAGCTTATGATGGTACTTTCTGTGAGGAGAACAGAAATGGATGTCTGGACGAATTCTGCTACCGTGGTGTCCAGTGCTACGATGTCCCAGCTCCTGGGATGGGTATCACATGTGGACCATGTCCCAATGGGTACACTGGAGATCCAAAACGAGAGTGCACAGGTTATGGGCTTATAATATACTGTGTAATTCTTGTTAGGAGTGCTAATACTTTCAAGGGATAACTATGTTAAAATTTATGCAGTTCAGTGTAGGACCAGATAACATGTGTATGTCTATTATTAGTGCAAGTGGCCAAGGTTTATAACAGATGCACAAGGTTCATTTTGATAGTACATTTAAATAATGGTGTATGTACACATGTTTGCTGTAAATATGGCAATATTCACAGAATGTATTGTACTGATCAAGTGCAGGCTAATGAATCATGCATTGCACTGATCCCTACTGTTTAGTGTTCCATACTTGAATGTCAGACCAATTCTTGGATCAAATGTGTCAAATCCATGGCTCATGCAAGACATTGAGCGTGCATGTTGAAAAAGTTCAATGCTTCTTCACCATAGCTATTATTAAACGAGTAAAGCTGTCTACTATGAGCTATCCTGATTGCCATTCTAATTTAGGTTTCCATTCATTTGAGTGTCGTAGAGTGGATTTTGACCTTCTAATGTGCTTCATGATTGTGAATAACTTTGTAGATCTTGATGTATCAGCCTTCTTCCACATCAATTTTTCACCATAGAGTACTTCAGGAAACTGAATTAAACTTAGTCCTGTGTTTTTACCACAGCATAATTTTTGCTCAAACATTTTTTTGGTCAGAAGTTTTCATGTTTAGAACTCTTTACCTAATACTGTCGTTGCATCATCCTCCGAACAGATATTTATGTCAAAACTCTGTAAAGTGAACTTGTCTTTTTTTTTGTAAATGCTACCTCCTTTAGGACTGGGCAGTATATCAGTGCATGTCCATACGCCAGTTCTTGCCTCCTTGTGCACATAAATTATTATTTATTAAATAGTCAATGAACAATCTAGAAAAAAAATCATTAAAGGTTCCAGAGAACAAGCCCCAGTTGGCATAAATCTGGTATTGAACAACGCGATAACCCAGTAAAGGCAGCTGTAACAGAAATGGAAATCCCACCTACACGACCAATAGCCCAAACAAATGTTGATACAATGGGTGTAATGCAGAATGCACAGAGAGCTCTAGAACAGAGCACATGGATTGAGCCATCAGAATTATTGAGCATTGTTTTTTCTGACCTTGATAATGATTTATTTGTATGTGATCTCGCCTGTTGTTCCAAGACATTCTCTATGAGAAAGGTGGTGGTATATAGAAATGAAGGCAATGTTGGTGTAAAAATACTATATTAGCCATTCGTAGGATTTTGTTTTTGTGTGCTAAGTTTAGGAGTATTACATTATCCCTCATACCATTGTGGAATTCCTTGCTTTTTACACCACCTTGGCTTCAAATCCTATATAAAACCAACTTTTTCATCACGATTAAAATTTAAAAAATTCATCTATTGTTTTGTGCAAGCACACACATATTAATCCTCCATAGTATGTACCATGTAATGCTACCTTTATTGTACAGACATCAATGAATGTGTCCTTGGAACAAGTGGCTGCTCTCAGTCATGTGTCAACACAAATGGAAGCTACATGTGTTCTTGCACCACTGGATACAGGCTATCTTCAGACAACCATACATGTGATGGTAAGGGATATAAATGTGCCATTCTTATTATTGACTGGCACAGATTGGTATGAACATCCCATGCAACTCCTCTCATTACCTAGCTGTATGTTTGAATGCAAACTCCAAGTAAACCGGATAGATTGCTTCAGTATTGGATAGATTTTACGGCATCAGCTTTTTGACATTGAGCTAGCAATGTACAAAAAAACAATGTGTACCATTTGTGCAATTGAGTACTTCGTTATGCTCTACCAATTTAATAGCACACCTACACCCTAATGCATATATCAATAGGACTATTTCATAACTGTATGCTCCTAGAAAATTTTCTGCTGCAATCTATACATGTATGCATGAACTTTGGTGCAGTCAAATACAAACAAACAACTACACGTCTGATTCATTCAAAGGGATGGAGGCAAAGTTTCCTAAATACATGCTTAATTGCCCTTCAATAATCCCAACCTGCTTTAAGTGCTTTATGCTTAATGTGCTTATAAAAAAAGCTTGCATCTACTGTCAAATTAGATTTGATTGTCTAAGTGAAGTTGAAGAAGCAGGAACTAATGAAACTAATAATCTGAATTTTAAAGAAATTAATCCAGATTTAATGTTTTGTCATATTCATCACTCATTTCATAGACACAGATGAGTGTATACTTCGGACAGATCATTGTGCTCAATTATGCAACAACACAGTTGGAAGCTACACATGTTCTTGTAACAGTGGCTACACAATTGATTTGGACAAGCATAGATGTAATGGTTAGTACAAACTCAATGCTGTACAAATTGTGTTACTAATAACCATTTTAATCTAGACATCAATGAATGTGACCTTGGGACAAGTGGTTGCAATCAATTGTGCAATAACACAAATGGAAGCTACACATGTTATTGTGATAAAGGCTACACTTTTGATACAAGCAACTATACATGCAAAGGTAAGTTACAATTATTCTCATTTCATTGAACAATTATTACATAGTGTGATGAGTATTCAGGTATTTGTATCAGCAGAGCTTTTAATAAGTATAAGTGCCAAATAATTGAAATGATGCTGCTAAAAATTTCCACAGCAAGATTGAATGAACATGAATAAATATCTGAAAGTATGAAATTTCAAATACTTCATCCGTCCTTAGTATCACAAACTAGGTGTAAATGGTTTGATCAATATAGCTAGCCAAAAGGATGGTGCAACATTTTGCGATATTATAAACAGTTATTTACTAATCCTGATTTATAATTAATGAGCTACATGAATGGCAAAGCCATTAAACTACACACTATTGAGATGATTGTAAGCAATCATATGTGTAATCTTGAGGGGGATTTTATGCATCATGTAAGTAGTGATGAATGCAAACGTAGTAACAATATTAGTGACCTGGCACACTATAGGTACTCCTAGATGAGTTTTGAGAAATAAAATTGATGTCAGCACCAATTCCTTAAATTGCTCTTAGTGTTTTATGGTTAATGTGCTTGCATAATTGCATGCATCTACAGTCAAACGTAGTTTAGTTGTTTAGATTAAAACAATCTGATATTAATTTGGATTCATGACCATTAAATCCAAAAGTCTTCTTGTGGCTTTATTTCCACTTCTTATTTTAGACATCAATGAATGTGAGCTTGGGACAAGTGGTTGCTCTCAATTATGCAATAACACAAATGGAAGCTACACTTGTTATTGTAACAGTGGCTATATTCTTCACGTTGACAATCGCACATGCAATGGTGAGTGTCACTACAGATCTATTCAAATCTAATAACTTTCATCAATCATCCATAATCTAGATATCAATGAATGTGTGCTTGGGACAAGTGGTTGCACTCAATTATGCAATAACACAAATGGAAGCTACACTTGTTATTGTAACAGTGGCTATATTCTTCATGTTGACAGTCGCACATGCAATGGTGAGTGTCACTACAGATCTATTCAAATCTAATTACTTTCATCTATCATCCAACATCTAGATATCAATGAATGTGACCTAGGGACAAGTGGTTGCACTCAATTATGCAATAACACAAATGGAAGCTACACTTGTTATTGTAACAGTGGCTATATTCTTCATGTTGACAGTCGCACGTGCAATGGTGAGTGTCACTACAGATCTATTCAAATCTAATTACTTCCATGTACTAGATATCAATGAATGTAACCTTGGGACAAGTGGTTGCACTCAATTATGCAATAACACAAATGGAAGCTACACTTGTTATTGTAACAGTGGCTATATTCTTCATGTTGACAGTCGCACATGCAATGGTGAGTGTCACTACAGATCTATTCAAATCTAGTTACTTTCATTGTCATCCAACATCTAGACATCAATGAATGTGTGCTTGGGACAAGTGGTTGCACTCAATTATGCAATAACACAAATGGAAGCTATACTTGTTATTGTAATAGTGGCTATATTCGTGATGTTGAGAATCGCACCTGCAATGGTGAGTGTCACTACAGATCTATTCAAATCTAATTACTTTCATGTATCATCCGACATCTAGACATCAATGAATGTGTGCTTGGGACAAGTGGATGCTCTCAATTATGCAATAACACAAATGGAAGCTACACTTGTTATTGTAGCATGGGGTACACACTTCATGTAGACAACCATACATGTTATGGTTAGTGCGAATCTATTGTGTCTAAATTGCAATATGGATCATTATTCACTCAACATTTAGACATTGATGAGTGTGTACATGAAACACATGGTTGCTCTCATGTATGCAACAACAAATTGGGAAGCTACACCTGCTCTTGTAACATTGGGTACACACTTGATTCCAGCACCTATACTTGCAGTGGTGAGTTTTCATGCTGCTCTTTTCTTTATCATCAATTAAGGTTGTGTAGTGTGGTGAAATATATATAGAGCATTAGGAAAAGGATTCAAAGCATTTACCGAAGCAATTTAATTGCTTGTTTCAGATATCAATGAGTGCTTGATTGTGGATGTATGCAGTCTGCAAGTGTGCACCAACACCAATGGAAGTTACATCTGCTCTTGCAGTCCTGGGTCTATATTAAGTGCTGACATGAAGACTTGTGCAGGTTAATCTTATTTCACACATTAATTTTATCCTAAGTCTTTATTATACATTTCTTCCTACACATGTTAACTGTAATCGATTGTATTATACAGCGTTCCCTGCAAATCTTAACACAGTGGCAGTCACACTAGCTGGACATACTGTCGAATCGGTATGATCATTTAACTGCCCAATAGACTTGTAAACTATAACTATGCATACTGTTCTACAAACAGTTCACTTCAGACATACAAGGCAGATTTGTAAGGAGTGTTCAGGATATCATTGATGCATACTGCATCAATATCAATAACAGATGTTATAGGTATCCAACCACACTGTGTACAACATTGCTATGTCAATGAGTTGTTGTCTTATAGAGATGCAATGATTGCTAAGCACATTGTGACCATCAGGAGTATCACGAATAGTGGTGCTGGTCTTGTGGTCATACTACAGGTGCAGACCTCCAGCACTGTGCTAAGTGCTGCTGTAGTCACACAAGCGCTCTTAGTAAGCAGCATGATGATTTAAGTGAAAGCATTGTACTTTTATATTCATTTCATCAGGATGGAAACAGCACACTGGCTAGGGATGGCTTTGTCGTTGCCAATGTTGCACCATACTCTGACCCAACATTCCTATTGAGTTCAGAGGGAAATACCGTTGCAATTATTGTATCTTCTGCAGTTGCTGCTCTAATTGCAGTGGCTATGTTAGTTCTGCTTGTCATATGCTGCTGCCAGTAAGTGGACCATACACATATTCTTATTAATGCTCATGCTATTGCACACCATTTTCTGAATTAATGAATAAAAGATATCATATTAAAAAACAGAAGTATAATGCAACCACAGCAGAAGAAATTACCATGAAGAACTTGGAACACATGAGTCTTGTAAATAAGTACACTATTGCAAAGAATGATCAGTTTGATGAGGTGAGAAGTGTTCATCTTACCTTTCTAGAGCCCCTTAACATGGAAGTGGTAAGCTCTGCAAAGGAGATCAAAACTCCATCAGATGCAGATGATCAGCACTAATGCTGTTGTCATTTTGTAACTGTATTAGCTTTTACCTTAGATAGTGAGTGAGCTGCATAACTCTATGAATGCATACAAGCGTGTCAGATCATGTAAGCCTAACTATTACAGCGAACATATAGCTAATTGCTGCAACATACTCATATTTCTGTGTAATGCAGTGCAAATATACTTGAAATGAATTAATGAAAAGGACATTACGGGACTCTCAGGATTTTTTTGTGCATGCTGAAGCATGCACGATATAAATGCAACAAAACAAGTAAATGACATTCTCTATGTATAGTATACACGGTGTGAAGGTTGGTGGTGTAAATAGTTTAGAAAAACAAAGCTCAATTGATTAAGAACTTATTAATTGATTGACTGCATTTGTCACTAAAGACATATGACTTAAGTCCCAAATCATTGATTATATTCATGTGACTTCAAAACTTGGACTGATACCGTCATGTGGCAATGACAGGCAGTGTTGCCGCGGCCATCACTGGCCGTCCGGGACCGTTTACTATTTATTTTACGGCTCAGACCGGCCAGCCGTGACCGTGACCGTGACCGTCACTGAACAGGAGCAAGTGATCTAACCTTATGAAATTCGCTGGCGTCAAAAGCCGTGGCCGTCAGAAACTTTCACGGACGGCCAGTTTTACTCACGTAATGGTATAAATTAGTGTTTTAATTACAGTGCATGTATTAGTTCTCGAATCTGGTGTCATAGAGCAGCCCCCCTAGTCCTCCGACGTGATAATATAATATTAGGGATGGTAATTGTGTGTTTATTATTATTATTATATGAATTATACTATTATTTAAAAAAATAAGAATAAATAAATAAATAAATAAACATTATGTTATTCCCTTACAAGTTTATTCTTACATACTGCTTGCAGTGGTGTAATTTTAGTTTCATCTGTTTTGATCCCCCTTCCTGAAATTTTTTTAATATTGCATTACTCTGCAATGCCCCATATGCTGAGTTGGGCATCAATTATTATTGTGTGCAAAGTACTATGATTAATGCATGAATAAATGTCCCTCATGTTTCATGCTCATTGAGCATAAAGTGTGTGGCTTTTACCTTTTATCAATCCTATTTTGGTAACTATGGAAACAGAAGGGAGTGTCACTAGTGGCTGCTCTTGGAACACTTCAAAAGGTCAGGTGCCCAGACCACCGTTCATATTGGTGAGCCTTGGTATTGGTCTGCAGGCATTGAAGAAGGGTCTCCATACATGGCTGCTGTGTCAGCACTCCAAGAGGTTAGTGTGAACAAAGCCTTGTTAGTAGCATTAGTTAGGTACCCAGACCCTGCACTTCGTTCATGCTGGATGTCCAAAAAGTAATGTAGCACATTATAGGCAACACTGTACTGTATAAGAATGTGAACCCAAGGAAACTGTATTCACCCCATAGTCCAATATTCTAGAGCTCAATGGAAGGATTATGAAACTTAAAACAAAAAAAATGCATACAAGGCAGAATTAATTTGTACAACATCAGTATATTGTGAGTGAAGCATTCTTCATTCTATGTATGCAATAATTCTCTGTCCAAGGTCTGTGTGTGTGTGTGTGTGTGTGTGTGTATGTGTGTGTACATTGTAGGTATGTGTGACAGGGGAAGTTTTAGTTGTACGTGTATTCCTGCATGTGTAATCAAGGTACTACAGCACATGTGTTAGCATGTACATGTAACTTAGTAATTGATTATAGCACAGGCTGCTGCATGCTGTGTATTGCAATTGTTGTGTTTCAAGCAGTTAAGTGGTATTGCTAACTCAAATTGTAACTGAAAACCACTGCCATGCACCTCCCCTGTGATTAACCTTGCCTATTGCATTGAAACTTGTACCTTGCAGGCTGTTAAGGCAGCAGTGATGACCCATGGGCATGAACATGCTCTGAAAAAGGCATGTGAAGATCTCCTTTCACACACTGAACAGTTTGTTCAAGAGGTCATTCCGCTGATTAAGCGAGCAATACTCAGAAAGCTGGTGAAGACCTCAGACCTCATCCCCTTCAGCCTGCTTAGCGACTTAGGCTTCTATAGTCCCCATGAGTGACAGTCACTTATCATATCATTGCATTCTTTCTCCATTATCATTGTAGTCAGTCTCAACATTGCATACTCATTGTCACCTATATTTCATTATATTCTCTGTGATCATCACTAACAGGCAATTTGACAATGAGCCAATTACCACACTACTGGGAATACTCAGCTGTTTGCAGTGATACATATGTGGTTTTGATAAGGGCACATGCCAGCAAGATGTGCCTACCTGATCCATTACCTCCCCCACATATATACATGAATGGCTGTTACTTCCAACACACACTGGTTGGACTGAGTAAAAGTCTGATCTGTTTAGTTCTACCGGCTTACAATAATATATCATTGCACTTGTGAGTTTTAAATCCAGATCTAGTGAAATTATATTATATTGTGGGACAAATGATATCGTCTGATGAACTGTAGCTGTTACCATTAATTACAGTACCGTGGTAATGTCTTATTTGAAATCCCCAGGCCTCGCGTACGTACATGTAATATAATTGAAATACCATGCGTGCGTCGTTCAGCCAACTTTGTCGAAACAGCTCATGCAGCATATGGAATTTATACAAGATATAAAAAACATTCTCTCTGAGAAAGTTAGTGGTATATAGGATTTGAAGGCAATGGTGGTGTAGAAAGAAAGGGAACAAGGGATTCAGTGGAGATACAATGATTATTCCTATATTTAGCAACATAATTCACGTTCTATACGGTGCTAAATCATTGTATCACCACTGAATCCCTTGTTCCCTTTCTTTTTACACCACCATTGCCTTCAAATCCTATATACCACTAACTTTCTCAGAGAGAATGTTTTTTATATCTTGTTTCATTCATTTTTTAAATAAGTGACTACTAGTATACCGGGTATAGGTGTACATGTAGTACAATGTAGAAGTAAATACGATTGTACGATAAAATCCAATTCCCATGTTTATTGCCTAGCAACACAATGTTTACAGTTATGTTATATTTGCAACTGTTCCATTAGTTCGATACTCACGCGCCAAGCTTTTCCTCTTAGAAGCTCGTTTCTCGTCTGAGTTCAGTTCATAACGTCGCTTCTTAGACGCAACATAATTATTTTCCTGTTACCACCTCTTAGAAGCTTGGTTCGACTCCAGATTTGCTCTGTGCATATCACGAGCAGACGCCCGCCTTTGGTTCAGCATCAGCATCGTACCGAACTCGGGAGGACTCTTAACTCATAGTCTCGATTTAGGAGGTATTCCTCTCGTCGCTTAGCTTTCCTCTTTCGTAGCCGTAAAGGCATTTGGACAAAAACAACTTCGCTAGCTAAAAGTGGTGAGCAAAACTAAAAACACAAATGAAACTCCCACCTGTTCCATGCCAATACGCAATTCTGCAACATTGTCATGGAAACGGTTTTGTTTTAATAGAGCGATTACGTACTTATATTTTGGCGCGCGAGAACAGCAGGGAAATTACGTATATTGGTTACATGCTTTATTTATATATCTGATACCTGAAGATGTGATTTTTCTACGATTTTTGGTGTAACTGGCGCTCTTTAAAACCTTTCCTATCTCGAGTTATACTCACCCATAAAGACGACGACGACTATGGACAAATTACGGTCTGGGAACGAGAACTACGAGCTTTTTTGTTCTCTTAAAGTAAACGGTCTGGCGACTTGAACAAAACATGAAAATGATCGTCTTTCTATTTGGATCGATAGCAATAAAGAGCTACACTATCTGTTTCTCGGTTCGTGAGTTATACGCGGGACGCGGTTTTTTAATGATTTCATGATACGGCTATGAGAGTTACTGCCGTAACTCTCGATACATGTAGTTTTCCTCCATTTGGTATATGTCCGCAGGTACGTGACGTAACAGTAAAGTAAATATTTGTAGACATCCTAGTTACCAATTGGGATTGTGGCACCTCAGCTGCCTTTGATATTACAGTTATACATCCTCGCTTAATTCACACACTATGTTGGAAGCATGCAGGCATGTACCAGGGTGTTTCAGCAAAGCGGGCAGCTGAGCACAGAAAACATAACAAAAATGATCCCAAGTGTGCTGAGTTGGGTTGGTGATGTGCACCATTAATTGGCAGTGGAGAACTATGGGACCTGGGGACCAGAGGCATTCAGTAAAGGCCTTCTCGCAGGTGGCTTCACAGTTAGCCATTCGTGGTAACACCCCCAAGTCTAAGGTGGTAGCTGAGCTATTTGGTCGCCTCAGCCTGTTATTGATTAGAGCTAATGCTCGATCAATTGGTCCGCTCCTACCCCCAATCAACCCAACAGGACGGTTATCTGTGCATGTAGTATGTGTGTATGCAAAAATAAAGTGTATTTGTTGAAAAGGTAAATTTCCTACTTCCGATTTTGCCATGCAGTTTATCAACATAATACAGTGATACCATTCACATTAAAAGTCAGAGTGCGCTTAAAAGGCCGAATATTAATATACCCTATACTAGGTGACAAATTTTTAAAATGTCATACCACAAGCATAAAGATTAGTATTCATACTTTCATTGCTACAATAATACGGGCGTGCCTATTATTATCATATACTACTACCTAGTATGATGGCAGCTGAGCAGGCTCAACAATACACTTCGGTATCATCTTTGCAATACGAAAGCGGTCTCAAACTGCTTGACGCGCTTAACCTCAGGCCAGGTGATCACGTCCTTGACTTGGGATGTGGAACGGGCAACGTGACACAAGCCGCAGCCCAGCGGGTGGCGCCAAATGGAAGAGTGGTTGGCCTAGATCCCGACCACGAAAGAATACTGACCGCCAGGGCACGGTACGGCGACAATGGGAATCTTGAATTTGTTGAAGGACGGGCGGAAAGTCTTCCCGAAGGACTTTACGACGTTGTTTTTAGCAATTACGTCTTGCACTGGATAGAGGACAAGAAAGCAGTCTTTGAGCGCATGTATCGCAGCCTAAAGGTGGGAGGGAGGTTCGGAATTGTTGCAATGCTAGGACCGCCTGTTGTTCTGCGCCAGTTGCGCCTACTAATGGATCCCACTCATTCAAGTGCCCTCGCAGAAAGACTTTATTACGTACCTCGCGAGACGTACGAACAACTTGCTCTTTCTTGTGGATTTTCGGTCGAAAGGTGTCAAGTAAATGAAGTGGTGTATCGTTTTCCAAATGCAGAATCTCTGTACAGATGGTATAGCGCTTCAACCCACGGAGCGTTCAACCCAGAGTTTATTGAACGAGTTGCTTTGGAAGAATTTGAAAAACAATTCATGAACAAAAGTGTGGAAGTGGATTTCTCACCTGGAATACTCACCATAATTGTGTCAAAAAGTTCCATGCCTTAAAGTCTTTGTGTATAAACCAGTAACTTGTGTTTGAACACGATTAGACACATGCAGCTGTTGTATTGTTATAATGTTTAACTGAAGCGGTAAAATAAAGCAACTAACAAAGTGACGTAACTGAGTAAAGACGGTAGCGTTAAAACCTATGGACTAAGGTTGTTGCTATGCCGGCAGGCCAATTAAAGGGAAGCTGACAAGGAAAAACTAATGCCCGTCATATCAAAGATAATCACTAGTGGCTGTGCAGGATACAATATCTTTTTAATTTTTTTTTAATTTTTTTTACAAGCTTCGTTTGCATGGGACCAGAGAGATATTGAATAGAAAATTAGTCATGTGACATCACCTCTCTTGGATCCAATCATTTTAAAACAGCTTATGTAATACTATCATCCGCTCACAACTGTAGGTTCATATTGGTGAGCCTTGGTGCTGGTCTGCAGGCTTTGAAGAAGGGGTCTCCATACATGGCTGCTGTGTCAGCACTCCAAGAGGTTAGTGTGAACAAAGCCTTGTTAGTAGCATTAGTCGGGTACCCAGACCCTGCACTTCAATTCATTCATGCTGGATGTCCACAAAGTAATGTATAGCACATTGTATAAGAATGTGAACCCAAGGGTGGGGGCAAGATAAACTGTATTTACCCCATAGTCCAATATTCTAGAGCTCAATGGAAGGATTAAGAAACTGCTTTCAAAACAAAAAATGAATAAAACATCAGTACAAGAGAGTATTAAATTGTTCGACATCAGTATTACTATATTGTTACTGAATCATTCTATGTAGAGTTTTGCTCAGTTGGTTTCATGGCTGGCAATCACCTGCTCCAAGCCAAAGTATGTCATCATATGTGACCTATATGGCAGGCTAAACACCTGCCCTGTGTGATCAGTAGCATCAGCCATCCTTACTAGGATTGAGCCCCTCCCCCTCCCCCCCCCCCCCCCCCCCCCTTGAACTGTTCTCTGCTATATTGTGTTGATTTCTATGTATGCAATCATTTTCTGTGTGTATGTGTGTGTGTGTGTGCATGTGTGTCTGTTGTGTGTGTATGCGTGTAGTGTTGGAATGTGTGACAGGGGAGTGATCTATGTTACAAGGATGTTAGTTGTACATGTATTCCTAGGCATGCGTAATCAAGATACTACAGCACATCTGTTATATACCTTAGTAACGGATTATAGCACATGCAGGCTGCTGCGTATTGCAATTGTTGTGAAAGTTAATAATCAATAATAAAAATAATGAAGCTAAATGATGGTCTATAACCATTCAAAGTAAAATTAACTGAACACACATACAACCTACTACCTACACTGATAATAGTTAAACAAAGAGCAAAGTGAAGGTTATGATTTTCAAGCAGTTAAGTGGTATTGCTAACTCATATTGTAACTGAAAACTTCTGCCACCTCTCCTGTAATTAACCTTGCCTACTGCATTGAAAACTTGTAACTTGCAGGCTGTTAAGGCAGAAGTGGTGACCCATGGGCATGAACATGCTCTGACAAAGGCATGTGCATGAAGATCTTCTTTCACACACTGATTCAGAACAGTTTGTTCAAGAGGTCATTCCACTGATTAATTGAGCAATAGTCAGAAAGCTCGTGAAGACCTATGACCTCATCCCCTTTGACCTGCTTAGAGACTTAGGCTTCTAGTCTCCATTAAGTGACAGCCACTTATCACATCGTTGTACTCATTCATTCTCCATTATCATTGTAGTCAGTCTCAACCATTGCATACTCATTGTCACTTATATTTCATTATATTCTCTGTGATCATCATCACTAACAGGCAATGTGTCAATGAGCCAATTACTGACCACACTATCAGCTGATACATATGTGGTTTTGATGCCAGCAAGATGTGCCTACCAGATCGCCACATGTACATACATGAAGATGGTGCCCACCTATAGGCCTGGTAACAAGGCAACATGCACGGACTGAGTAACAGTCTGATCTGTTTAGTTCTACCGGCTTATACAATAACAGTGTTATATCATTGCACTTGTGTGTTTTAAATCTATTTTAATCCTCGTGGCATTAGTTCAATATCATTATAGTATCCGTAATAAATTTTGTGTGTCTGTACGCTACCTCCAACACCCTGATCTAACTCGGGTTAGTAGGTGTATAATACCGGATTGAAATGAACAGTTCTAAATCAGTATAGAGTTTAATACGGTGGCCCGGTAGGTCGCGCGTACGAGCAACGGTTGGAGAGCAAAAATTGGTACGAGCGGTGGTTGGGGAGCAAAATTGCGTACGAGCCAAGAGCAAAATTGCGTACGAGCCAAGAGCAAAATTGCGTACGATCCGAGAGCAAAATTGAGTACGAGCCGACATCAAAAATGCGTACGATCCGAGAGCAAAAATGTGCACGAGCCCAGAGCAAAAATGCGTAGAAGCTGAGAGCAAAAGTGCTAAGAAGCTACGAGCAGTTGTTAACATGCGTTTTCCAATACGTCATTGGTCATGGCGGTAAAAATAGCAACATGTCTTCCTGACTGCGATTTGTTCACGATGATCCGTTTTACAGTTTCTGTTTTTGTTTAGAACTTGCCCACGGAATGCAGAGCGTTATTAGGCAGCGCAAGGTTATGCCAGTTATCCTCGCTATTTGCGTGTGTGTGTACTACTGCACTGTCGGGTAAGTATCATCCTCACGTGTGTGCGTGTGCGTGTGTGTGTGTGTGTGTGTGTGTGTGTGTGTGTGTGTGTGTGTGTGTGTGTGTGATCTGTGTTTGTGTGTGTGCGCGCGCGTGTTTGTGTCACTGCATGTGTGCGTGTGTGTGTGTGGCCTTCTGCTAAAGCCACAAGGTAGGCCTATATCTCCCTTGTAACAAAGCTCATGTCTTCTCTTACTATTACAGTTCAAATGCTGACAGAACGTGAGTTTGGTTTTATAAAGCTGGTAGTTTCAATTTGTAAATAGGATTTCAGTCTGCTGGCTCTAGAAGGGACATATAACTCTGAAACTGTACTTAACTGCATGAGTAGTGTAACAATCTATTTTCCTGTAGATGATCATGCAGGAGTCACCACTCTATTTGGGATTCTGCCATTACTCAATGGTCCAAATGTCGTAATGAACCACATCCCTCTGGCCCAAGTTCACACCGACAAAGGTCATGAGATCTAGCGAGGGTTTCTTCCATTTCAGCTGAACTCTTGGCCACTGCTCCTGATCCTGTGTCCAAGGCGAGGCTTTTATCTGCCTCTAAAATGGAATCTGGTGCCTGGTTGCACACCTTACCAGTTACATCAGATAGTGTACCGTCCATGCAAAGGCCCAGGGAGGTGACTGGTAAGGTTTGCAACCAGGCACCAGATTCCTATTTAGAGGCAGATAAAAGCCTCGCCTTGGACACAGGATCACCTCCAGGGAGCAGTGGCCAGGAGTTCAGCTGAAATGAAAGAAACCCTCGCTAGATCCTCATGACTTCTGTTGGTTTGAACTTGGGCCAGAGGGATGTGGTTCATTACAACATTTGGACCATTGAGTGATGGCAGAATCCCAAATGAAGAGTGGTGGCTCCTGCATGATCATCTACAGGAAAATAGATTGCCACACTAATCATGCAGTTAAATACGGTTTCAGAGTTATATGTCCCTTAGCAGACTGAAATCCTATATCCTGTGTGTGTGACATAACTATTATACAGCTTTATAAAACCAAACTCACGTTCTGTCAGCATTTGAGCTGTAATAGTAAAAGAAGACATGAGCTTTGTTACACGGGAGATATAGGCCTACCTTGTGGCTTTAGCAGCAAGGCCACACACACACACACACACACACACACACGCACACGCACACACACACACACATGACACATACACACACACACATGACACATACACACACGCTGTCTGTAATTCACACACAACACACACAGGCACGCACGCACAGTGACACAGAAACACGCACACACACACACACACACACACACACACACACACGCACACGCACACACGTGAGGATGATACAGTGCAGTAGTACACACACACGCAAATAGCGAGGATAACTGGCATAACCTTGCGCTGCCTAATAACGCTCTGCATTCCGTGGGCAAGTTCTAAACAAAAACAGAAACTGTAAAACGGATCATCGTGAACAAATCGCGATGGAAGACATGTTGCTATTTTTACCGCCATGACCAATCATGACGTATTGGAAAACGCATGTAAACAACTGCTCGTAGCTTCTACGCACTTTTGCTCTCAGCTCCTACGTCTGGGCTCGTGCACATTTTTGCTCTCGGATCGTACGCATTTTTGATGTCGGCTCGTACTCAATTTTGCTCTCGGATCGTACGCAATTTTGCTCTTGGCTCGTACGCAATTTTGCTCTTGGCTCGTACGCAATTTTGCTCTTGGCTCGTACGCAATTTTGCTCCCCAACCACCGCTCGTACCAATTTTTGCTCTCCAACCGTTGCTCGTACGCGCGACCTACCGGGCCACCGTAGTTTAAAGAAATCATGTATGAACCGATCGCTGAGTGCTTGTTTTACCATGGCCATATGAAGTTATAAGTCTGATGGCGGTGCTCAATTTAAGCAGTTGTATATGTATATATATATATATATGAAAACGTTTTTTAAGCGCGCTTGTGGAGCGATCGCTGCTTTGTCGTTTATTTATCATAACATCCCATGAGTGCTGTTGTTTAAATTCTATAGGTACAACTGTTTATAAGTTATAACACCCAACAAGCTTGTTTAACCAAATTGAGCACTGAACATTCGGTGCGAAAAATAATTCATGAACAATTTTGGGGAACTTCTCGGGTCCTCAAAGTATTATTGTTAATGATTAACAATATTTGCAAGCTTGCATGCGCGCATGCGCAGCTTAATAGCAAACTCCTTCGATATCGCAGCTGTTCGTTCGTTCAATTTTTGTTCTTTTGTTCAATACCTTTATAATGGCCGCTATCTACTGCCAGAAGGAGGACGCTGTCTATGGTAGAGGTCTGTATGCCACCAGACGGGTACCAGCTGGCTCCAAAGTACTGGCGGAAGTCCCAATTGTCCACGTGGTCAAGATGGCGCACAAAGCCTGCCAAATGTGCTTGAGCAAACCACATGATACGCCGCTGCTGGGATGCGCGGGCTGCCACAAAAGAGTGTGGTATTGCGGGAAGGATTGCCAGGCAGGTTTGACCGTTACTGATTTCGATGCCGTGCGTTGAAATAATTTCGAACTGCTTTAATTGTCAGAAAAAGGATTGGCCTCTACACAGAGAAGAGTGCAAGGGATTGGCGGGGCTGGAAGCCATGGATATAGATAACACTGCAAAGTCGGATTACGTTGACGGTGTAAATGGCGTACGACTGCTCGTGCGAGCCATTGTAAGTCCACAGTGGGTGTCTCGGATATATTATGTATGAGATGAATGAACGGTTGGTCTAGTTGGGCGGGCCCTACTACCGCGTTTGGTCGGGTAGTAGGTATACTATAGATAATATGAATAGAGGATTGGCAACTCGAATAATTAACACCCAGTATCACCGGTCTAAAACCATAGAAACCATGTAAGTGCTGGTAGGCAGCAACTGAAGTATATGAAAGCTGCAAGAACTGCTATACAAGTTAATAGACAAGGACGGGCTGACAACACACGCATTTAATTTTTTTAAAGTGTCTTCTTATTGTACTGCATGCTCAATTCAGGCACTGGCCAGGCATCGGAAGAAGATAATAGCAGGGGGGGGGGGGGGGGGGGGGGGGGGCGATATGCTGCTGCCCCGGGGAGGGTGTGGGAGGGGAGCACTGCCCAGCTAGGGGGTAGGGAGGAGAGCTGTAAGCTCCCCCATTAGAAGCCAACGCGTTGTGTGCTTAAATAAACTCCAAAAACTACACAAAAAAGCGGGGGCCATACAAGACGCTTAGGCCTTTATTAAACATGCATATGTCGTCCGGATAACCGCTATAGGAATTGTTGAAATTTTATAATATTACTGAATTAAAAATTTATCGCTTGTGATGAAAGAAGTACATGTAAAATGTAACATCACTTTTACTCAAATGGGAATTATACTATATAATGCATGCTATAGAGTTACTGTATTTAATATGTGCTTATTCTATAGTCATTTGCGCTTGAAGTCTTTAGCTATTTCGATAAGTTCAATGCAGTCTGACCTCTCCTTATGGCAATGGAGTAGCATGACATTGTTTAATTGTTCTTGAGTCTTTGTAGACCTCAGGTACGTTTTTAGTCATCTTAGCGCAGACAATGACCTCTCAGCAGTAGCAGTTGCTACAGGTATAGTCAAAAATATCTTGAGGAGTTTCACTACCTCTGAAAACATCCCCATTGCTAATATTGAGGATTTCAATATTTATCTGGCTCAGCAACTTCCCTTCATCCAAATCATGGTAAGAATAAGGTAAGAATCATTTCATCAACTGTAATTGTTTCTGGCCCTTTATTATTTGCTGCCATTAACAGGGTACATTCAATCTGCATAACTAATCTTAGAGAAACTCCATCAAAACGTCTTGATAACTCTTGAACGATGATATCAATAACTTCATAGTATGTCTTTCTATAGTATTCCTTGGGTGTTTAAATGGAACCATCATCTATTTTTCTTGTTGGACGTCTGGCACGGGCAAGGCATGGTGGTTCTGTAAGATCTCTTGAATCTACAACTACTAAAATGCATGAAATGAGTCACCAGTTCGCTGCATTTTAATTCCTACATCATTTAGTACTTGTTTAGTGTAATATAATATGCCATTAATACCTACCAATTCATTACAATAAAAGAATTTCTCAACGCAATTAAGGTCGTGACCCCCCCCGTAACGTAATTAAAATTAGCTTGAAAATGCATGTTACGCTTGGTTATTTTTCTTTCAGATTACTATAATGAAAGCACCTAAGTCATATATGTAAAGAAAGAACACGAACTGAGGATTCTCAATATCCACTCCACGAATTTACTGGACGTTGCGATAAAGCTATTCCGACGTTTTAGTTCAGCCATGTTTGGCAAGGGAAAATCGCTCGAGGCGGAACTAGGTCGGTGCGCAACTTGGCATTGTGCTATGTCATTGTGTAGCTGAACTCGTAAACTACCCTAGAATGCACCCCGCTTATTAATGTATTACTTATACATGAAGTTGTTTGAAGTTAAAGTGCTTATATAAATGAAATTATGCACATGAGCAAAGTTTATATGGTATTAAACTTCCGTTAACTAACTTCCAAGACAAGCGGTGAATGGATCCAATTAGTAAAATCTATGTACGACACATACGCACACCTTTCAGCCCGATAAACTAGGTTTTTGTGTTTCGCCTTTTACATAGCTAGTTCCTATATCATTTTAAAGCGGCCGAATACTCTTTGTATGCGGCTGCTTAATCACGTGAGTTGAGCGGGGAACATCTGCAACAAATATTCTGTACTGGTCCATATCAAGCATGCCGGTCGTTCCAAGCAACCGTCATTATAGTTCCGCCTTTAGCATAAAAGCCCTGTTACCTATACGTCATAACAAGGACCTTGGCAATTAAGTACAAGATAAATACATGATAAGGATCCTATGAATATGTTACACGATACAGTACAATAACAACAAGCAGCAGATGGGAGTATTCTCTCTTCACCGTCACTGAATATCATCGCTTCAACATTTAAGATAAACTGGTGGAAAGAGAAAAATAATGTTAATTGGTGCATATGCATGTCAAAATAGGCACTCCCTGAGGAGTTCACAGTAAAAAAAAGAGGGTCAGAATCAATTCTTGAATTCCAATTAATTTGACCCTTACATTCTGATACATGTTTACATACCTGGTACAAAATGCTCATCGATCACACACACAGACACACACACACACACACACACACACACACACACACACACACACACACACACACACAATTCAACCACTTAATACAAAGAACAAAAGCAATGTGTCAATGCAAATATATCTAGTTATGCTTCAGATAACAATTAGAATTAAACTGTCTTGATCTAAGAGACTTAGAATCCAGAGCAGTAGGATAGGGCTACTAAGGACCATTGGGGAGTGGTGAGAATAGGGGTGTGAGTGTTGTATGCGAGTGGGGTATTATGTTTGAGTTGTGTGTTGTGTGCGAGTGGGGTGATGTATGCGAGTGGGGTGTTGTATGCGAGTGGGGTGTTATGTTTGAGTTGGGTGTTGTGTGCGAGTGGGGTGAAGTATGCGAGTGGGGTGAAGTATGCGAGTGGGGTGTTGTATGCGAGTGGGGTGTTGTGTGTGTGAGGTGTTGTGTGTGTGGGGTGTTGTGTGCGAGTGGGGTGTTGTGTGCGAGTGGGGTGTTGTGTGCGAGTGGGGTGTTGTGTGTGAGTGGGGTGTTGTGTGCGAGTGGGGTGTTGTGTGCGAGTGGGGTGTTGTGTGCGAGTGGGGTGTTGTGTGTGAGTGGGGTGTTGTATGCAAGTGGGGTGTTATGTTTGAGTTGGGTGTTGTGTGCGAGTGGGGTGATGTATGCGAGTGGGGTGTTGTATGCGAGTGGGGTGTTGTATGCGAGTGGGGTGTTGTATGCGAGTGGGGTGTTGTATGCGAGTGGGGTGTTGTATGCGAGTGGGGTGTTGTATGCGAGTGGGGTGTTGTATGCGAGTGGGGTGTTGTGTGTGTGAGGTGTTGTGTGTGTGGGGTGTTGTGTGTGTGGGGTGTTGTGTGCGAGTGGGGTGTTGTATGCGAGTGGGGTGTTGTATGCGAGTGGGGTGTTGTATGCGAGTGGGGTGTTGTATGCGAGTGGGGTGTTGTGTGTGTGAGGTGTTGTGTGTGTGGGGTGTTGTATGCGAGTGGGGTGTTGTGTGCGAGTGGGGTGTTGTGTGCGAGTGGGGTGATGTATGCGAGTGGGGTGTTGTATGCGAGTGGGGTGTTGTATGCGAGTGGGGTGTTGTATGCGTGGGGTGTTGTGTGCGAGTGGGGTGATGTATGCGAGTGGGGTGTTGTATGCGAGTGGGGTGTTGTATGCGAGTGGGGTGTTGTATGCGAGTGGGGTGTTGTATGCGAGTGGGGTGTTGTATGCGAGTGGGGTGTTGTGTGTGTGAGGTGTTGTGTGTGTGGGGTGTTGTGTGCGAGTGGGGTGTTGTATGCGAGTGGGGTGTTGTATGCGAGTGGGGTGTTGTATGCGAGTGGGGTGTTGTATGCGAGTGGGGTGTTGTATGCGAGTGGGGTGTTGTATGCGAGTGGGGTGTTGTGTGTGTGAGGTGTTGTGTGTGTGGGGTGTTGTATGCGAGTGGGGTGTTGTGTGCGAGTGGGGTGATGTATGCGAGTGGGGTGTTGTATGCGAGTGGGGTGTTGTATGCGAGTGGGGTGTTGTATGCGTGGGGTGTTGTGTGCGAGTGGGGTGATGTATGCGAGTGGGGTGTTGTATGCGAGTGGGGTGTTGTATGCGAGTGGGGTGTTGTATGCGAGTGGGGTGTTGTATGCGAGTGGGGTGTTGTATGCGAGTGGGGTGTTGTGTGTGTGAGGTGTTGTGTGTGTGGGGTGTTGTGTGCGAGTGGGGTGTTGTGTGCGAGTGGGGTGTTTTGTGCGAGTGGGGTGTTGTATGCGAGTGGGGTGTTGTATGCGAGTGGGGTGTTGTACAGTGCCGTCCACCCACAAGTTCACACTCGCGCGCGCTCGACTCGCACTCGACACGCGCTCGACTCGCGCGCAACTCGATCGAGTGCAATAATAACTCGCGCGCCTTAACTCAAAGCAAAACAGCTGGAACAGAAACATATGCTATTAATAGCTTGAAACTAACGTAATCATCTGTAGGTATGCCGTAAATAGGTATTTGAGTGACGCTCGCAACAGCGCGTGTATCGAGGGCTAATTGCACTCGCTAATCGACTCGCGCGCGACTCGCGCTCGACTCGAATACACGCGCGCGCGAGTGTGAACTTGTGGGTGTACGGCACTGTATGCGAGTGGGGTGTTGTATGCGAGTGGGGTGTTGTATGCGAGTGGGGTGTTGTGTGCGAGTGGGGTGTTTTGTGCGAGTGGGGTGTTGTGTGCGAGTGGGGTGTTGTGTGCAAGTGGGGTGTTGTGTGTGTGGGGTGTTGTGTGTGTGGGGTGTTGTGTGTGTGGGGTGTTGTGTGTGTGGGGTGTTGTGTGTGTGGGGTGTTGTGTGTGTGGGGTGTTGTGTGTGTGGGGTGTTGTGTGTGTGGGGTGTTGTGTGTGTGGGGTGTTGTGTGTGTGGGTGAGTGTGGGTGTTGTGTGTGAGTGTGGGTGTTGTGCATGAGTGTGGTGTTGTGTGCTGGGGTGTTGTGTGCAAGTGGGGTGTTGTGTGCAAGTGGGTGTTGTGTGAAGTGTTGTGTGTGTGAGGTGTTGTGTGTGAGTTGTGTGTGAGGTGTTGTGTGTGAGGTGTTGTGTGAGGTGTTGTGTGAGGTGTTGTGTGTGAGGTGTTGTGTGAGGTGTTGTGTGTGAGGTGTTGTGTGAGGTGTTGTGTGAGGTGTTGTGTGTGAGGTGTTGTGTGAGGTGTTGTGTGAGGTGTTGTGTGAGGTGTTGTGTGTGTGGGGTGTTGTGTGTGTGGGGTGTTGTGTGTGTGGGGTGTTGTGTGTGTGGGGTGTTGTGTGTGTGGGGTGTTGTGTGTGTGGGGTGTTGTGTGTGTGGGGTGTTGTGTGTGAGTGTGGGTTTTGTGCATGAGTGTGGGGTGTTGTGTGCAAGTGGGATGTTGTGTGTGTGAGAATTTGTGAGTGTGGGGTGTTGTGTGCGAGTGGGGTGTTGTGTGCGAGTGGGGTGATGTATGCGAGTGGGGTGTTGTATGCGAGTGGGGTGTTGTGTGTGTGAGGTGTTGTGTGTGTGGGGTGTTGTGTGTGAGTGTGGGTTTTGTGCATGTGTGTGGGGTGTTGTGTGCAAGTGGGGTGTTGTGTGTGTGAGGTTTTGTGAGTGTGGGTGTTGTGCATGAGTGTGGGGTGTTGTGTGTGAGTGGGGGTGTTGTGTGCGAGTGGGGTGTTGTGTGGGGGGTGTTGTGTGGGGGGTGTTGTGTGGGGGGTGTTGTGTGGGGGTGTTGTGTGGGGGGTGTTGTGTGGGGGGTGTTGTGTGAGGTGTTGTGTGTGTGTGGGGTGGTGTGTGCAAGTGGGGGTGTTGTGTGCAAGTGGGGGTGCAAATGCTCACTTCAGAAGGTTCAGTGTGTGGCAGCACAGGAGCAGATTGCTGGTGATAAAGAATGCAGCGTTGATGCCATTCTTTCCACTCCTTCCATACTTGCATGCAAAGCCTGGTGATGAGGCATCATGTAAGAAGCATAAAAATGTCACAATAGAGGAAATTGTTTTTAATACAATGGATTCTATCACGTGTACTGTTGAAACAAAGCTGTGCAAGGCCATTGTGTTATAATGATGAGATCTGTTTGAATTGAGTATATATAAAATAGCAAAGTGGTAGATTCATGCATGGTCTATATGTAGCCCACCATTTCACATAAATACTGGGAGACCCCAATGTATTACTGTCATGTAATATCCTACTGTATCTACACTTTGTTGTGCCTTTCATTTTGCCTACATGCAATGGGCATGTACTTCCCGTGTTACCTGTGATACATGTGTGTGTGTGTGTTGTAGAAGTACCAGTGCAAGAATTATAGAACTAGGGGCAATTAGGTGGGAGTACTGTGACTGTGCTTGTGTGTAGGAGTGATAACCAGTTTGTAGAAGACACACACGTTACACACCTGGCGCCCTCGTAACAAAGGAAAGTTTATTGTAAAAAGTAACCACGGGAAATATACACACGATAAATTATGGCTTTCTTAGTTTCTATATGCCTAATTGCTGGCTGATACATCAAAGAAACAGGTATGTGTATTGCAGTTGTGTTTTTAAAGTGCCACTTCGATCACCCGCTTAAACAAAATGCCTATACCGCCCACACGCAAGTAATCACCTTATTGTGTCGAAGTATGTGATTTCCTTCCCATGTTCGGGTAGTAGTCGTTCAAAGTTTCTGTAGTCTGTACAATAGATCCTGAATAAGGTTGTCTGGTATGGCTAGGCCCGGTAGTATGCAGATCGCTTCGTGGAGATGAACGTACCTTCGGGAAGCTTACTCAATCGGTATAAAGATTCACCTGGCCTCAAGCGCAGACTTTAACTAGCTCTGGATACTCTAATAATATATAGACGTAGACTCGATCTAGAACTAGAAATGGCGGTACGGTACGGTATAATTTTGTCACAGGATTCTAGCGCGCGCTTCGCTAAAACTATGTTTCCAAGGCACTACGCGGCGTGCGCGTAAAATGAATGTACCCAGCCTTAATTTAGTTGAGTTATATAAATCTGTTAAACTTGATTAATCTGTCTTGATTTTATCGTATTAACTTTGTTTTTAAAACAACTTATATTTATTTAATCACCTCATTATAAATCAGGATACAAATGAGTTGGTCATATTTGTATACAGTAATTTGAAAATGTCCTGGTCAGCAATGGTTTTAAACCACTGTGCACATAGAGGTCAGAGCACCTACATCTGCACATAGAGGTCAGAGCACCTACATCTGCATGTAGAGGTCAGAGCACCTACATCTGCATGTAGAGGTCAGAGCATCTACATCTGCATGTAGAGGTCAGAGCACCTACATCTGCATGTAGAGGTCAGAGCACCTACATCTGCACATAGAGGTCAGAGCACCTACATCTGCATGTAGAGGTCAGAGCACCTACATCTGCATGTAGAGTCAGAGCACCTACATCTGCATGTAGAGATCAGAGCACCTACATCTGCACATAGAGGTCAGAGCACCTACATCTGCACGTAGAGGTCAGAGCACCTACATCTGCACATAGAGGTCAGAGCACCTACATCTGCACATAGAGGTCAGAGCACCTACATCTGCACGGAGAGGTCAGAGCACCTACATCTGCATGTAGAGGTCAGAGCACCTACATCTGCACATAGAGGTCAGAGCACCTACATCTGCATGTAGAGGTCAGAGCACCTACATCTGCACATAGAGGTCAGAGCACCTACATCTGCACATAGAGGTCAGAGCACCTACATCTGCATGTAGAGGTCAGAGCACCTACATCTGCACATAGAGGTCAGAGCACCTACATCTGCATGTAGAGGTCAGAGCACCTACATCTGCATGTAGAGGTCAGAGCACCTACATCTGCACATAGAGGTCAGAGCACCTACATCTGCACGTAGAGGTCAGAGCACCTACATCTGCATATAGAGGTCAGAGCACCTACATCTGCATGTAAATTACATTTTACTCATGTGAGGCATTGTACAGATGATAATTTTCTAAAGTGATGAGGCTGGAAGTGTTGTTCTAATATTATTTTTGTCTTGTGTTAACATTGTTGTGCTGTGATTTTACTTTGTAGTGCACAAAAGATTTAGTGTTCAACATTAGCAGCTTAGCACGTGAAGGTAAGCCATTTAGAGGTACTTGTACTATTAATAACCATGTCTACCACACATATATTTTCAGACCCTGTTAGAAGGGAGGGTATGTTGGCCTGTATACTTATAACTGACATGATGGTTGTGAACAAGAGACATGGGCGTGGCATTGCGGACATGGTGAGGGAGAAGTTTGGAAACGAGGGGACCAATGTAGTGACCATCTGTAGCAGAGTGAGTCTGTTGCGTGTGTGTGTGTGTGTGTGTGTGTGTGTGTGTGTGTGTGTGTGTGTGTTTTGTGTGTATGTTTGGGTGGTCCTGTAATTTATTCATGTCCTATCTATTTTAGATTCTTTGCAGTTTATTTACCATTCATGATGAGGCTGAAATGGGAGAGAACATTGGCAGGGGCATGTATCCACAGTAAGATGTACATTTAAGCCGCCTCTGAACACAGCCATATATGGAATGTTTTTAGGTGTAGCATGCTGAACCACTCATGTGAGCCAAACTGTGTTTGGGTTTCTGATGGTAGGAACATGGTGGTCAGGACTGTCAGGGATGTGGCAGCTGGTGAACAGGTAGTGACCCATTTGCCATCTTGATTTTGCCTTTACTTGCTGTCTTGATTGTGTGGTCCAGTTCTTTATCTCATATATCGATGAGTATAATCTTGAGGAACACAACAAATCTTCCATATCACGTGATTGTGGGTTTGTGCCCAGCTGTAAGCACTGTGACCTACCAGAGGAAGACTTGAGGAATGACCAGGATAACGTGACCAGAATTAGTGCATTGTACTGTGCTGAGAGTGGGTGTGGCTAGTTTCTAGGGATATGCTTGGGTGGTGACCTCTTGCATTGTTTCCCAGACTGGCAGGCTGTTGCTGATTTCAGTGCTGGTTCCATTAAGAGCACCTTTGCAGCCATTCGTATAGCTGATATGCAGTTTGATGCACACGCGAGTATGTTACACTCATTGCTAAAATATAATTTTACTACTGTAGATTATGATGAATAGAACTACAGAATTACGAAAAAGCTGTGAAGTGTGCACAGATATATCTGGATCTAAACAGGTGTTGTGTGTTGATGGCTGAAGCTGTTTTATAAAAGAGGTATTCTGTTTGTGTAGAAATCGCCCTGATACTATGCAGTGCTTTCGATGGAGGAAGTTGTTCCAAGTTCAATATTTAATTTGGCAGGTATGTTACTGTTCATCATTCGCTGATTTAGAATTGTTTTGTTGTATTCAGAGCTCGCCAGATGTGTCCATCATTCATGATGAACTGAAGCGTTTTCATCATTGGTCACAGCTCCATATGGGTCACCCAAGTTGTGACCACCACTTTGATGTTGGTGTTGCTGTGTCCTTGGAAGAGGTCAGATGTGAAGTCCATTCACTATAGCTAGTGTATGATAATGGAAATTGTCTAAAACAGGACAACACCCTACCATCTGGCTTGCAATGGGGGGATAGCAGAACCCTAGTTGATATTTTGGCTACTATCACCATTTTGATTGGGAAAAGCATTTAAAAATGGGCATGTTAGAGTTTTGTGTAGGATAAGGGACCTAACGCATGTTCAGTTGATATTTTTCAAAGAGCCCCTACAAGCTCCTTATGCACTAGAAATTTGTCTTTCCATTATTGGCCTGATGTGTACATTAGTTCTTTCAATTTTGTTGCCCCTTACTGGGTTTTTTTTTGATTAATCGCATTATGTCCTATTTTGCTGCAACCGTCCTATACACTCACTGTATGCACAATTGGCATGTGTACAAGTAGAGGACATTAAAAGCAGAGCCAAGTTTCAAAGTGGTTGGTTTGAATAAATGTTCGTCATGTTTCATTATGATATAAGGTGCATGCTCAGTGTACAGCCATCTAATTGATTTAATTTACATCATACAAAATGGCAGCTATATATCAAATCTCACCCCAAGAAGTGATCCCTATGAAAGAAACTTTAGACGAGTGTATCTTAAACAATGTTACAACTAATTGTAATGTTTTATGATTTTATAACATCCCTGTGGTATGTAGAATACAGCAATATAACCAATTACAGTAAGTTACCTGCAAGTAGTGTTTTCATCCCCGTGTTTTAGATACGGTGGCAACCAGGCATAAAATTAGTGCTGCTTGGCAGCTGCTGTTTTAATATTTGGCAATCGTCAGTTTGAGAGTATGTTATGCTGTGGATCCCTCTAGCGTCATAAAAGTTATTAACATTGCACAAGAATAGATGTCAAACACTAGCGGGAGATTGATAAGTAATGATCCACATAACATCGTAATGATGCACTAAGCATATAAAAAGTTAACATTGTAGATTTGGAAATTGCTAGCTCCACAAGCAGGTGTTTGTCAGACACATGTCATGGGAATAGCCAAGTGAACTTGACAACGTACAGTGCATTTTCGGTAAAAATGGCAAAACCATAGAATGTATAGTACACACATCATGCTTCAAAAAACATTCAAAACAAGTTATGCGTGTTGTACTTTTTTCAGTGACAATTAAATAATGCATTTTTAAGAACCGTATATGTTTATCGTGTAACCAAGGTACCAGTGTGATTTAAATATAGATTGACAATTGGTAAATTTAGCATGATAGACACATTAACTAACAGTAGAGTAACGGATGCATTTCTATTTATAATAAATATTGGTCCTATATGTAGGACTTGGACCTGGGGAATTAAGGTTAACATGAGGCAGCCTTAACTACCGCTTTTCTTTTCATGAATTCTATTTTGGTAACTATGGAAACAGAAGGGAGTGTCACTGGAGGCTGCTCTTGGAACATTTCAAAAGGTCAGGTGCCCAGACCACCGTTCATATTGGTGAGCCTTGGTATTGGTCTGCAGGCTTTGAAGAAGGGGTCTCCATACATGGCTGCTGTGTCAGCACTCCAAGAGGTTAGTGTGAACAAAGCCTTGTTAGTAGCATTAGTCGGGTACCCAGACCCTGCACTTCATTCATGCTGGATGTCCACAAAGTAATGCAGCATTACAATGATTACAAAATGTAAGTGGGGGGGGGGGGGGGGGGGGGGGGGGGGAAATGCATGTACCATATTGTCCAATACATGGAAGTAAAAAAAGATATTTTAATACAGGCATACAGGGTGGACCATAGCAGCATTAAGAACAAAAAGGGATTTGTTGGTGTGAACTTACACCTTAATATGAAAAACTGTTCCATTGATGTAACTGAACAAATTAGACATCCCATTGTCTGTGCAGTACAGCTGTTTCAGAGCACTGCCTAGACCAGATCAACCTCCAGTATGCCCCAATCTATTGTTCTGGGTGTCCACCTGGTGGTACAATTGTAAACCCGGTGTACATAAAAAAAGGTTTTGCCATTCGGTCACTGAAGGGAAATAAATTGATTTAAAGGTGCAAGGCCTTTTAGGGTCGTGCCGAGATATGTAAAAGCATTCCTGTTGGTATGATCACATACTTCAAGGCTGGCTCACACATAACTGTATTTACAGGGAAAGTTGACCAAAGTATACCTGAACTTCTAGTTTGCCAAATACATGTATACTTTAAGGCACTTCCTAGTGTCTACAGAGGTGTTTAGCCTAGCATATACACACTGTACACTAAACTTGGCAAAGAAAATGAAGTACAATAGAATGCTAGAGTTATACTTACGTACATTCCAGCCTCTATTGCTGCAGCAGCAAGGTATACAGAAGGCCCAGCCTTATTATGGCCCTGAAAATGACTCACATTGCTATGAACAACTCTATGGTACAGTTACCCAACCAATAACTTGGACTTGTATCGAGCCAATTGTAGCTATGAGTACTAGTATAGGCTCTATATACATTATTAAAATACAACCCAGCTGAAAGCTTTCAACTGACAAACACTAGTCCATCAGAACAGCTGTTTGCCATTCAACTATCCAAACCTTACCTTTAAACACTTCCTTTTACCTTCCATAGCACTATACCTCGTGGAACATACTGGATAGGTCCGCTAGCATGGTTCGTTTTAGGGTATCAAAATGAGTTAAGCCTTACATATCTTGGCCCAATTCCTAAAGGCCTTATACTATGTATCGATATTTAGGTCCCTTTAGTGACAGAACGGCAAACACTTTTTCCCTGTACCCCCGGGTGTACATTAAGCATTTGAAATAAAAGTATCTGTAACTTAAGGAGACAAGCGAAATACAGAAAAAAAAAACTCATTCAAAAGATATATTGACAGCTCATTCTTTGTATGGAACTACCAGGGACTGTGTGTGTGTGAGTGCAGTTAGGAGTGTGTAACAGAGGAAGTGATCTATGTTAAGGACATACACTGTCACTGCATACAGCGTTAGTTGTACATGTATTCCTGCATGTGTAATCAGATGCTGCAGCACATCTGTTAGCATGCACATGTAACTTGGGGTTATAGCACAGGCTGCTTATTGCAATTGTTGTGGTTTTATGATTTTCAAGCATGTAATTGGTATTGATAACTAGTGTTGTAACTGAAAACTGCTGCTAACCTACCTTGGAAACTTGTATCTTGCAGGCTATTAAGGTAGCAGTGATGACCCATGGGCATGAACATGCTCTGACAAAGGCGTGTGAAGATCTTCTTTCACACACTGAACAGTTTGTTCATGAGGTCATTCTGCTGATCAAGCGAGCAATACTCAGAAAGCTACCTCAAACATCATCGCCTACAGCTTAGAAGTATTCAGTCACCATTGAATGACAGCCACTTATCACATCGTTGTACTCATTCTCATCATCCATTATCATTGCAGTCGCATACACATTGTCAAATTTTATTGATTATATTCATTGTGATCATCACTAACAGGCAGCTAGTTACCAGTAAGGCATTAGAAAAGCAACCATTATGCAACACATATTGACCTCTTAAAAGATGGGCAGTATATCACATGATATGACTCCACCCCTCCCTACGCCTCATTTGGAAATACATGTACTAAGATAATTTGTACCATAGTAGTACCATATAGTGAGCAGCATATAGGACTTAAGCCATGGTTATGTGATGTACTTATTTGTGCTTAGCCTAGTTATTTCAATAGCACAATACATTGTACCCACTGCTGAAGGGGGAAGTATTGTTTGCCATGGACTTTGCCCTGTTTGCCTGGGTGCTAGATGTGTACAGTGATTATATTCATGGTACCTCGAGGATGCTTGTACAAGTACCAAGTATGTTTGTACGGCACTCAAGTACTGCATAATTTACTCCACAACTTGTCACTGCTGATTACTACATGTACATCCCGTCGTGTACTTGCATAGTTTCTCCTCCGTTAAAAGGTGAACTTTGTATATGAGTTTATGTAATGTTATAGGAATTTGAATTATAGTACATGCGTTCATTCTTATGAACCATACTCCTCTTTCCTAAAGAATTGCACTCATCTACAAAACACAATTTAGAACAAGTCATCATATGTGCTACCATGGACATGGGAGCACATGCATATAAATATACATTAAGAGTCACAGGTGCCCAGACCTGGTTCAATGTTTGTGCCTTCTCCATGACAGCCCGCTGGTCCCTGTCCTGTTATCTCTCCGTCTCCAATGGCCCCATGTCAGAGAGGCCTACTGGCTCCGCCTTCCTCTCAGACTGGTATATGTGGGTCACCTTGCTGAGCCTGTCCTGCAAAGTGATCTTACATAGCAGGGGGACATGCAACATTGTGAAAATGGCAAAACCCATAAATTCTTGTTTTTGGATCTAATCTGTGGTGATATGAAATAATAATTCCCACAAAAAAACGTTTTCACGGAAATCGAATAGTATTTTTGTTTGAGATTTGTAATATACATGTAGAGCAGACACATTCTACATTTAAAAATAGTCATTCGATAACATGCAGCAGTCCACCAAACACTGTCTTGCCCCTCAAACATATGACATACTTGGGAAGTCAGCCCATGTACTCCCCCCCCCCCCCCCCCAATTACATCATGAAAAAGTACAGCATATGGAGACAGAGATATATAGTATTGTCCCTTTATGAATAAAATTAATGGAACGCAGTTCTCTGAAATAGCCTGCCCAGTGCATGTAGTATCCCTGACCAGATGGTGGAATCAGTGCTGGAGGATCTGTTCTCTTACATGTATATACAGCATGCAGACCTCAGGATATGGCAAAGGAAAGGTTTTATTCTTATTCACCCATGAGTAATAATATGCTGTAAGGAAGATAACTGGTGGGAACCCTATGTCAATAAGGTATGGAGTATTGCACAACAAAGTTACAGACACTCCCCTAGGTGTGGCTGGATTGCAACATTGAAACAAACATGATTCAAAGTAAGGTTTATATTTAAAAACCGAGTTAAAAAACTCCTATTCAGTAATAAAAGTGTTGAACTCTTTCATGGACAGTATGCTGCAATAAGTATGCATACTGTCCATGAAAGAGCTTTCAACCTATTTATGAGTTCATTATTCAATTATTTGCGCATGAGTGATCATGAATGATCGAATAACGTTAAGACAGTTACACACTCTCCTGATAAAATTCAATTAACTGTCCATCTGATTACAGTCACTTTCCATATATTCAAGTGTGCTGACAATTATTGGACTACTGTAGTGCACAAAATCCACTGTCCTGGCCCCCACATGAACAGTGGCGGATCTAGGAATGGGGCTATAGGGGGGGCGGTTGGTTGGAGGGGCGGCCGGGGGCGGGGCCCACCCACTCACCAGCAAGGGGGTATGGGGGAGCGCTGTAAGCTCCCCCATCGGGGCCTGGGGCGGAGCCCCAGAAGCTTTCACATTTTTCGCTTCAAAGCCGCTAAAAATCAGCGTATTCTCAGCGCAGTTACATACGCGCGAAAGACAACGAAGTTTATTGCGACAATGCGCCTCGTAACGGTCATCAACAGGCGTCTGAGCATCTGAGAATATTGGATATGCTCGCGTGAGCAAACCGTACTTCTCTATATTGTCGTTGTGATGTATGTAAATCGCTTCAGTTAGAGGCATGCAGCAATTGAAAGCAGCAGCAACTGTCGGTGCACCTAATTAAACCTTTAGTGACAATCGGTAGACTATGTACTTGTACATTTAAAGACTGAAACTTTGTTATTGTTATTAAATTATGATCGTGATTCAGTTAAGTTAATATTCGGTGGCGTAGGAAGGGAATATAGAGTGCAGCGGCCAACAAAGGTGGTTCCCCCGCCTCCCCGGGGAGGGTACGAGAGGGGGGCACCCCTCCCGGCCAGCTAGGGGCACGGGGGAGCGCTGTAAGCTCCCCCATCGGGGTCTGGGGCGGAGCCCTAGAAGCCAACGCTTTTTGCGTAGAAAATCCCCAAAAACAACGCAAAAACTGTAACCAGGTTAGTTTGATTTGAGACCTTGCATGCCTCTGCGCATGTAATATAAAATACAAAACGGCTATAGTGCAGCCAAGGTCACTTTTGGTAATCGTTGTACACTGGGTAGCCTAGCTTGAGCTAGCTCTCGCGATCGATTTGAAGACCACTTGCATCAGTTGCATGTCATTAACTAGCAGCAATTGCTCAGCTAATTGAATAATTGATACATGCTCGCTTGTCAACCTATTATTATTATTTTGTTGTTGTGAAAAAGTTCAGCGGCCATGGCCGCTGCTGCCGCCCCAGCTCCTACGCCACTGGCCTATGCACATGCGATATGCAGGCAAGATTTCGAAGGAACGTTCGCGGTTATTAAATAAAATTTCTGCTATTAGATTACATTTCGTATATATCTAGATCTGTGCGAATTAATCACTGAAACTTTTAAGAAATCGCTGCCCCCCACCCCCCCCCCCCCCCCCCCCCCACACACATACATACTCAAAAAGTATGCTTTCTAGATGCGCGTGCGTTACGTACGGTAGGAAGTGCGCGCGCATGCGTGTGTGGGGGTGGGGGAGGGGGGGCGGCAATTTCATGACAGGGGCGGCATTTAATGTGAATGGGGGGGGGGGGGGGGGGGGGGCTGCCGCCCCCCCCAAGGCTATGCTAGATCCGCCACTACACATGAATGGTGTACTCAGTGTGTGATTCAAGAGAAGCCAGCTCAGTACTGGTAGTGCCACCAAAAACAGCATGAAGATGTTCATTTCCACCATGTGGAGTGTAGCTGACTAGATAACTTCTGATGACACCATTTGGGTCATGTGGTGGCTGCCATGATATGGTCATGGATGTGGATGTGATATTGTTCACTGTTACAGACGAAGGAACTAAAGTGGCTAAAACAATAAACAGACAAAAATAAATTAACACAAATTCATGCCTCCAACTTTATAGATATTGTTTCTTATTTCATTAGTTTTGTTTATGACGAAAGTAGCTTAGGGTGGGAGCCACGTGATTACCAACATAATATCAGTTAACATAATGCTTTGTGTAGTGTAATGCACCTGGACAGGCTGGTAAAGAAGAGGTATAGTTTCCCTGGCTTGCCTCAAAGCTTTGTCCTTGGTGTGCCTTCTATACAGATGTGTTACATGTATTACTACTATCAGGGGACTGGCATGTAACCTTTACCTCTACAGACCACATCTAGATGAACCTATATAGTTTAATTCATGACTCACTCACTGTTGGAGATTATCATGGCACACTGTAGGGCGTAGTAACATTGTGCTCACCAAAGTATTCAGCATAATAATACGTAATATTATGAGATGGGCCACCTGCAAAATACAGATCACAATCCCTCAATCAATTAATGTTTTTATGAATCAGTTCATTGCATTTGGTGATTTATAGAAATTAAAGGAATTCTGCACTGGGCTGATTACAGTTTCTCATTAGAGTTTAGTTGAAGGTCATCTTCCTTAGAAGATAGCATAAAGGAAATATATTGTGATGTGGTTGTCAATGCATAACCACACTGACAAATCAATTACTAGGGGATACTTTTTCCTGTGTTCTGTTCTTATGATACATGTTTCTAAAGTTTTCTTCATGGTTATACATGTATAGAGCAGATGTGCGGTTGTAAAACTAACTATGAATACATACACTCAAGTGCTTAATTTGACCATCACATCACAATATGGGATACTCTCCCCCACTTTAGTGCTGCCATACTCTATTCACAATGGCAAATATATATAAATTTAATGCACTGCATAACATGGGAGAAGTATGTGGAGCACTTTTAGGCTAGGGCTGATGGCTAGGGCGTGTACATCAGCTGCATGGTAATATGTGTAGTCCCATATGTGCTGAACCTGAAGGGACGCTTCCTTATGGTAGGCCTGTATTCCCACTCACTTACATCCACCCCCACAGTTGACTGTTTGCATGCAGAGTGGAAGTTGTGCCGTTGTTCCCACAGTTAATCCTGTTTGCCCCCAAACATCATATATATCAGCTTCATCTAATTATAATAGAACCTCTATATATTATAATATAGGCAGATAGCAACTTACTTTGGAGGTAGGTGCTGCAATCTCTGGCACCCTTCTGAACATTCTTTGGTGGGTATTTGAGATCCTTAAGCCCTCTCAGGTTAAGGTTGGTAAGTTCTCTGAGACTCCCCATTTGTGCAGGCAAAGACAGGATGTCTTTGTTATCACTCAGGTCCAGTGACTGCAGGGTCACAAAGCTGCAGACACACTGGGGGACAGTATGAAATTCATTATCAGCAAGGTTGAGGGTATGAATGCATGGAGCTATGGGGTTTCCAGGAATCTCAGTCAGCTTGTTGTGGGACAGATCAAGGACGGTCAGTGTGGAGGTCCATTTAGGGATTTTGGGAAGCTCTTTCAGTTTATTACTCGATAGGTTCAGCTCTGTGAGGTTAGGTAGCTCCAGTATGTTGTGAGGGATTGTGGTAAGCTCGTTGTACTGCAGGTCCAGCTTCACTATAATGATAATGATAATGATAATTATCATTATCATTATAAATATTGTAATATATGATAACCATATAAATACCACACTAGAATCGAAATGGCGGTAATGAATGGAATAAAACATGCGGCACACGCAATTGAGCCATGTACCCTATAACGGTGCACAATCCATGAATTATTATGTGGCTCACGCCAAAGTGGTCACTAATTATGTATCAATAAAAGGGCATAACCTGTAATTATATAAGCTGCTAGAAATAATCTTATTTAGTAATAATAAAGTGTTGAACATTTTCATGGACAGATATGTACATCCAAGATTAGGCAGTATTCAGTTAGTGCATTACTCATGCCATTAAAAAGCATCCAGTTATTTACGTTCTTAATGAGAAAGGTGGTGGTATATAGGATTTCTCAACAGGAAACAATCCTTCCCTTATTATTAGACCTTTGTTTCCGTCCTTTTTTTTTAAAAAATTAATTTTTAATGTTTAAACATTAGCTTTACATGTTAAACACAAATTTCAATATTTAACTAGTAAACTATGTAACTATGTATGAGTCAACTATCTAAGTAGAGATCTGAGACTTTAGCACGGGGACCTGCCCTTGCAAGAAATGCTCTGGCATTCGAGCGCACAAGGGAAAGGTTTAGTCTCGAATAAATGCTGTCCAGAGTGGTGGAAGTGGAGGAGTTAACCTGAACTGAAAGGCGGGAAGCAAGTTTCTTGAAGGTGTCAGAGCCAGAGGCAAGTTGGCCCCATGCCCCGAATGAATCGACAACAAGCGGTATGCAGCTCCAGCCTAGTTCTGCACAAATCCCAGAATTTGCTAGTATCTTTCGCTGTTCTGTGGCAAAAGCTGCAGTGCCTGCTGTGTGTCCCGCTTCGGAAACTATGTCAGGTTTTAGCGGAGACGACACAGATAGGTCGAACGCAGCAGGTTTGCCATTGAAGCCCCAGTTGTTAACTAGAATGTCTGCTGGTCTAGATTGTTTCTGGTCATGACCAAGACCACTGCCAGCTTCCAGCTTAGGGTTGTATAAGGCTTTCTTGAAGAGGTGATACAAGGTATCGCGAAGGTTGTTATGACGCGCAATGACATCACTACCTCTCTTGCATGTTAGAGCGTGGTGAGCCTCAAGGGCTTTGGTAGGGCAAAGGGCACACACAGAGCCGGGCTCACATAACTGAATACCAAGCCACCATTTGATGGCAAACTGACATTCGGATGGTGTTAAATGCAAGCCTAAGGCCGGTGATGGGGCGACACGCAACCAAGAGCTAGCATGTGGGGATGAGACAGAAAGAAGTCGGGCTCGGTCAGCCAGGGAGCTGCTTTGCAAGAGGGATTGAAACTGTTTGTCTTCAAGATTCTGTGACAAAACATGTCGATTGGTGTGGATGGAGTCAAAGGTTGATGAAAGAGCTTCATTGGGAGAAACAAGGGCATTATAAATATTGATGGCCTCGAGGAGGTATGGTGAATTGATGTGGTCAGGGAAGGAGGCACTAATAGAGCTGATGTATGCAGCAGAGCAATGGAGGAAAACAGATCGAAGGACCATACCGCCATGGGATAAGCTCAGCGTGGCTTGCTTCCAGGCTGGGCAGTTAGGTGACAAGTCAATAGCAGTGCACTCCATGAAGCAGGCTCTGACACTATCATCAAATGTAGTGAGAGCGGATTGAATCAAATTTGGAGGTGTGGTACGTGCAATGTGCGTGACCTTGCAGAAGGCAGCACACTGGCGAAGGAGAGTTAGGGCAATCTGGGGATCCTCTAGTTTCTGCAGTTGTTGGTGCAAGATATTAGAAGCCCTGATGGCTGATGATGCAAAGTCTTCACAAAAGCTTTTGTTTCCAATTGGTGACCCATGAATGACAAAATTCGGAACATTTGAGCGTGTAGTGATAGCATCATGAAAGTCAGGTAGGGGTTTTTTGCAAAAAAGTTCACATTTGCTGAAGTTAGGAAATAGGCCAAGGGGGGGCCCCTGATTATTCAAGATAGATAGGGCCTGATCAATGCTAGTCTTGGACCCAGCCAGAGCACCATCGTCCAAGTACCATTTGTTGAAAGATAGGGACTCACAGGCATTTTCGATTTCAATGATGACAGGGTGAATATTTTTTATAAACTACTATTGTCATGAAATCCTGTATACCACCAAATAGACAACGTTTTATTTACTTGTATACCTTACATGTAAGCGAAATATAATATAACAGACAAATTATGGTATCGCAAAAGCCTCCGGATCCACAGCAGCATACATGTATAGGATACGTCATACATGTACGTAAAAATATGTGAACATATTTTTATTTTACAAGGTTATCAGGGCCAGAGCTTGTTGTGCCTGGATGCAATGACCCCACCATCTTACACATTGCTCTGGGGACAATGCACAGGTAGCAGCCTAGTTACCACCATTTTGCACATGAAACAAAATAATGATAAAAAAAAAAAAATAGTGACGTTACAAAGTATGCCCACGCTTTAGCCTAGCTAGCTAGATGTAATGGCGTCCAGCAATCTCCTTTGCCAATCTTGGGTTATTGCCTCCAACTGGTTTGTGTATGGCTTGGCACAACAGCCTCCAAGATGGCTGGCCAAACTTTGTGGTATCATAGTGCTGTTGTAGCCAAGAATGAAGCATGTCTCTAAGGCATTCTGTAGGGTCAGTGTGGTTCTTTGAGAAGATGGTTTCCAACTCTGCAGCTCTAAGCCTCAGGGCCAGTCCCAGTGGCCTCCATCTTGCTGCCATATCCATCACCTCCTCCATCACATCCATCAAGTCATCCTCCACTGGGGACAAGAGGTTGTGGTTAATTTAGCACATGATACACAGTGCTCTAACATACTAAAAGGGTCTCCAGAAACAGATGTGAAATCCGCAGTTCCACCAACCTCAACCCTTCTGCCATCTGAAATAAGAGACAAATTACAGCATTCAAATGAATCTGAATCTTGAGAACAATGAGTAAATGCTGTAAATGACGCATTAGAAGTATTCAGGTACTTATGCAATATTGGTAATATCATAAACAAATCACTATTGATAGTTACGTTAGTAACCATGAAGTTATTAAAAATGTGACCCTCGTATAACTCGCGTAACAAGAAACGAATAGCTATCAAACCAGATGGGAAAGACGATCATTTAAATTTTTTGTTCAAGTTGCCAGACCCAGATGATTAAAAAGTTAAAAAGTTCCTACTGTTCACGTTCCCAGGCTTATTTTTCACCTCTAACAGTTTTTTTCCCTGCAGCTGGGTGAGTGTAACTCGAGATAGGAACGGTTTTAATGAGCACCAAATATTCCCAATAGATGTAGAATTTCTTGGAAGAACATCTGCAGGTATCAGATATAACTAAAGCATGTAACTGATACCATTACATAATCATCACACATTATATATATATATATATGGAACGTTCTATGAGATTTTGATGCTTGTGAATTTTATATATATAGCATCCAATTCAAAGCGCTATATCTTCAAAAGGGTTTGCACTATTGACTTCCTATTTTCAGCACTTCATACTACACCGTTTCTCTATGCTAAAATATATTTTGGGGTCTTGCACTTACTCCGTGCCAGGATTGCAACGTCCGATACCACACCGGGTTCAAACCCGACATAACTTTAGGTAGGAGTAATCAAATCGCTTCAAATTCGGTTTGTAGGTAGAGAGGTCCTATACCTATTGATTTGTTCTGTTCGTTAATTTTCATACAAACCGTTACGGAGAAACAGCTGTGCAAAGTAAGTACACGTTTCCCGCTCGAATCGCGCCTTTATATGTACACGGAACAGTTTCCATTCTCCGGAGCGCATGAATATTCAAACTATTCCTATAGGGCGTGATAACCACACCTATAAGGTCACCAAACAAACGGGCGGCTGAATTGCAGTGCTTGTTACGGTTGTTTTTTGGTGTAGATAAACGATATGGTGACGTATAACACGAGTGAAGGCGAGCTCGTCGAGTCACTGAATCAGTCGGCGGATGAGTTCGAACTGTACGAATACGACGATCGATATTCAAGCTCGATACATTGGACGAGGATGGAGAGATTGAGAAAAGTAGCGATGGCGGTCGTACCACTGACGTTGGTGGTTGTATTAGTGATAGGGAGTGAGCAGCCCATGAATTACCAAAAGAGCCACCAGCCCCACCCCCACATAGCCAGGGGCTAATGGGGCTAGGCCCTTCACTACAAGTTCGCTCAGCAGCCCTGGGGCCAAAGAGGCCATCCCCACACAGCAGAACCACAAGCCCCCTCACTGCAAGTGCACACTATATACCTTTGGAACCATTATGCCTCATGCTGCAATTTAAATTAATGGCCTCACATTCCAAATAGTGGAGCCATCAAGTGGAATTAACAGGCCCCATAATTCCAGCAAGGGAGCCACCAGCTAACCTGGCCAATGGAGCTAACATCCACAATGCCAGTGGAGACACCAGCCCTCTCGCAGATAGATCATCAGACACCCACACTGCCAGCAGGGATGTGGCCCCCACAATAATGCCAGTGGAGATGCCAGCCCTCAGGCTGCAAATGGAATCAGCATCCCCAACAATTTCAGGGGAGCAATGAACTACATGTACCAACAACACGTGATGACCTCACTACCAGATCAATCATTAACCCTCACTCCGCAAGTGGTCTTAACAGGCTCCACACATTGGGACCAACCCCCCCCCCCCCCCCCCCCCCACTATCTTTCTTTCAATACAAGTTGAGTCAACTGGGATCCCCCACACAGTAGAACCACCAGCCCCCTCACCGCAAGCTCATGAACAACACCAGTGGAACCTGTAAAGTCTACACTGCAACTGAACTTAATAAATAAAGCCTCACACTGCAGCCAGCAGCCCATGGAACCATTCTTACAGAACACCCTCAGCTACCCAGGGCCAATGGGGTAGCCTCCACAAAGTCAGTGAAGATGCCACCCCAAGTTGAGTCAGCAGCCCCCACACAAACCAGGGCCAATAGGGCCAGCCCCACACAGTACAACCACCAGCCCCTCTCTGCTCACTTCAAATAGAGCCACTAGACCCTCTACCAGTACACACTGCAAGTCCAGACGGCAGGCCACATGAGTGGAGCCCTCTCACCGATGGAGCCCAGCAAGGAAGTACCAGCTGCCACACAACCAGTGGTTAATCGAGCCCCCAGAATAATGCCAGTGGAGAAACCAGCCCTCGCACTGCAAGTGGATTCAGCAACCCCAAAAATTTCAGGGGTACATGTAAATGTACTTGAGGGGGAAAAGAAAACCACACATGCCCTTTTCAAACACTACAACAGAACAAGTGGAACTTTAAGCCCTCATAGTTAATATGTAGCAGTCCCCACAGCCCCCCCCCCCCCCCCCCCCCCCCGCTACTACCTGTCCTACATGTACAATGAAAGAGGGGCCAATCAGCCAATGGGACAGTACAACCACCAACCCTCTTCATTAGTCAGGGAACATGTACCAAGAACACATGCCGTCACTACAAGTTGAACCTCAATGCAAGTGGACTTAACAGGCCCACCACACACTGGTGCCAGCCCTCCCCCCCCCTCAGCCCCCCTCTGCTCACTACGTGTCCTTCACTGCAAGTTGCATCAGCTGTCCATGAGCCAATGGGGGCCACTCCGCCTCACTGCAATCACACACTACCTTTGGAACCAACCATTAACCCCCATACTGCAAGTGAACTCAATACTGCAAAACCTGACCCCCACACTGCCAGCAAGGGAGCACCAGCTGTCACACAACCAGAGTGTCTATGTGGCCCCCACTTAATGCCAGTGGAGAAGGCAGCCCTCACACTGGAAATGGAGTCAGTAGCCCCAACAATTTCAGGGGACATGTGCATGTACGCACATGTACCAATGGAATAACACATGTCCCACCAATGGAACCATGCAGTGGAACTTTTAGCCCTCACAATAAGTGGACTTATTACTTAGCAGCCCCCACAACCTGTCTTTCACTGAAAGAGGGGGCTAATGGGACCATCACCACACAGTACAACTACCAGCCTTCCTCATTGCAAGCCAATGGAACCTCTGCTCAAACATTGGAGCTACCAGTCTTCCCACAAATAGAGCTATCATGCCCCCACACAGCTAGCAGAAATGTGGCCCGCACAATAATGCCAATGGAGATGCCAGCCCTCAGGCTGCAAATGGAATCAGCATCCCCAACAATTTCAGGGGAGCAATGAACTACATGTACCAACAACACGTGATGACCTCACTACCAGATCAATCATTAACCCTCACTCCACAAGTGGCCTTAACAGGCTCCACACATTGGGACCAACCCCCCCCCCCCCCCCCCCCCCCACTATCTTTCTTTCAATACAAGTTGAGTCAACTGGGATCCCCCACACAGTAGAACCACCAGCCCCCTCACCGCAAGCTCATGAACAATACCAGTGGAACCTGTAAAGTCTACACTGCAACTGAACTTAATAAATAAAGCCTCACACTGCAGCCAGCAGCCCATGGAACCATTCTTACAGAACACCCTCAGCTACCCAGGGCCAATGGGGTAGCCTCCACAAAGTCAGTGAAGATGCCACCCCAAGTTGAGTCAGCAGCCCCCACACAAACAAGGGCCAATAGGGCCAGCCCCACACAGTACAATCACCAGCCCCTCTCTGCTCACTTCAAATAGAGCCACTAGACCCTCTACCAGTACACACTGCAAGTCCAGACGGCAGGCCACATGAGTGGAGCCCTCTCACCGATGGAGCCCAGCAAGGAAGTACCAGCTGCCACACAACCAGTGGTTAATCGAGCCCCCAGAATAATGCCAGTGGAGAAACCAGCCCTCGCACTGCAAGTGGATTCAGCAACCCCAAAAATTTCAGGGGTACATGTAAATGTACTTGAGGGGGAAAAGAAAACCACACATGCCCTCTTCAAACACTACAACAGAACAAGTGGAACTTTAAGCCCTCATAGTTAATATGTAGCAGTCCCCACAGCCCTCCCCCCTACTAACAATGAAAGAGGGGCCAATCAGCCAATGGGACAGTACAACCACCAACCCTCTTCATTAGTCAGGGGACATATACCATGAACACATGCCGTCACAACCAGTTGAACCTCAATGCAAGTGGACTTAACAGACCCACCACACACTGGTGCCAGCCCTCCCCCCCCCTCAGCCCCCCTCTGCTCACTACGTGTCCTTCACTGCAAGTTGCGTCAGCTGTCCATGAGCCAATGGGGGCCATAGAACTACCACTCCGCCTCACTGTAATCACACACTACCTTTGGAACCAACCATTAACCCCCATACTGCAAGTGAACTCAATACTGCAAAACCTGACCCCCACACGGCCAGCAAGGGAGCACCAGCTGTCATACAACCAGAGTGTCAATGTGGCCCCCACTTAATGCCAGTGGAGAAGGCAGCCCTCACACTGTAAATGGAGTCAGTAGCCCCATGCAACAATTTCAGTGGACATGTGCATGTACCAATGGAATCACACATGCCTCCTTCAAACACTACCAGTGGAATGTTTAGCCCTCACAGCAAGTGGACTTATTCCTTAGCAGCCTCCACAGCGCCCACCCCCCCCCCCCCCCCCCCACTACCTGTCCTTTACTGAAAGAGGGGGTTAATGGGACCATCCCCACACAGTACAACTACCAGCCTTCCTCATTGCAAGCCAATGGAACCTCTGCTCAAACATTGGAGCTACCAGCCTTCTCACAAATAGAGTTATCATACCCCCACACTGCTAGCAGAAATGTTAGCCCCCACAATAATGCCAGTGGAGATGCCAGCCATCACACAGCAAATGGAGTCGGCATCCCCACCAATTTTAGGGGAGCCACTAACTACATGTATCGATAACACATGCCCTCACTACCAGATGAGCCATTAATCCTCACTCCACAAGTGGACCTAGCAGGTACCACGCACTGAGGCCAGCCCACGCCCCCGCTACCTTTCTATTGCTGCATATAAGTTGAGTCAGCATTTGAGGGGCCACCACCAGCCCCCTCACCTCAAGCTCGTGAACAATACCAGTGGAACCTGTAAAGTGTTCCCTACAACTGAACTTAATAGCCTCACATGTCCATGCCCATGCACAACTTATGGAACCATTCCAGAGCCGATGGGGTAGCCTCCACAAAGCCAGTACCCAAGTTGAGTCAGCAGCCTCCACACAAACAGGAGCCTGTAGGGCCAGCTCCGCACAGTACAACCACCAGCCCCTCTCTGCTCACTTCAAATGGAGCCACTAGGCACACTGCGAGTCCAGTCAGCCATCAGCTGCCACATAACCAGGCGTCACCCCACAATAATGCCAGCCCTCTGAACTACATGTACCAATGGACCCACACATTCCCTGCTCCTAACACAACACATGGAACCAGTGGAACCATTAGCCCTCACTGCAATTGGACTTATATTAGCACTGGGGCCAGCTCCTGTCCTTTACAATCAACGGTCCAGAGCCCCCCCCCCCCCCCCCAAACTGCATATGGACTTGGCACCCCGACAGTTTTAGACAAGCCATCATCTACCAGTGGAGCTACTAGCCCCCACACTATGTGTAAATTACCAGTCCCTATTGGAGCCACTGTATACCTGTTTTCTGTGCACACAATTTTATCTGAGGTGAAGGGAAGCCTTGTTATTGGTGGGTGAATATCATTACCTGCCCTATCAGTACTGATTTAGGGTGGTAGTTGGTTTATATAGGCAAGCAAGGCATACAAGAAGGTTTGAGTTGTACATCTAAAATATACATGTACCCTCTTGCTGGCTTTATGTACATGGAGCAATAAGTACCATTTTAAATGTCATAAAAGTAACATGTGGAATATACAACTGCATGTAAATTGCACACGTAGGCACAGTCCATAAAGGCAACAATATTATGCATCACACCTTCCCAAGTGAAGTTAGCAGACCCCACACTGTCAGCAAAGTCACCAGCCTCCTCACTACCAGTGTAACCCACACATGAAGGGGAACCATTTGTAGAGTATGGGCATTATTATGGGGGCTCCATTGACGGCTGGCAGTGAACGGTTTGATAACACTACATGTGGAAGGGCTGGTGGCTCCACTGGTTGTGCAGCGCTTTTGACTGGACTTGCAGTGTGAGGTTACTAAGTTCAATTGCAGCTTGGGAGTTAATGGTTCCATTGACTTGCAATGAGGAAGGCTGGTAGTTGTACTGTGGGGTGATGGTCCCATTAGCCCCCTCTTTCAGTGAAGGACAGGTAGTGGGGGGGTGAGGGTGGGCGCTGTGGAGGCTGCTAAGGAATAAGTCCACTTGCTGTGAGGGCTAAACGTTCCACTGGTTCCATTGGTAGTGTTTGAAGGGGGCATGTGTGATTCCATTGGTACATGTGTATACGTGCACATGTCGCCTGAAATTGCTGCATGGGGCTACTGACTCAATTTACAGTGTGAGGGCTGCCTTCTCCACTGGCATTAAGTGGGGGCCACATTGACACTCTGGTTGTGTGACAGCTGGTGCTCCCTTGCTGGCAGTGTGGGGGTCAGGTTTTGCAGTTATGAGTTCACTTGCAGTATGGGGGTTAATGGTTGGTTCCAAAGGTAGTGTGTGATTGCAGGGAGGCGGAGTGGTAGTTCTATGGCCCCCATTGGCTCATGGACAGCTGACACAACTTGCAGTGAAGGACACGTAGTGAGCAGGGGGGGGGGGGGGGGGGGGGGGGGGAGGGCTGGCACCAGTGTGTGGTGGGCCTGTTAAGTCCACTTGCATTGAGGTTCAACTTGTAGTGACGGCATGTGTTCTTGGTACATGTTCCCTGACTAATGAAGAGGGTTGGTGGTTGTACTGTCCCATTGGCTGATTGGCCCCTCTTTCATTGTTAGTAGGGGGGAGGGCTGTGGGGACTGCTACATATTAACTATGAGGGCTTAAAGTTCCACTTGTTCTGTTGTAGTGTTTGAAGAGGGCATGTGTGGTTTTCTTTTCCCCCTCAAGTACATTTACATGTACCCCTGAAATTTTTGGGGTTGCTGAATCCACTTGCAGTGCGAGGGCTGGTTTCTCCACTGGCATTATTCTGGGGGCTCGATTAACCACTGGTTGTGTGGCAGCTGGTACTTCCTTGCTGGGCTCCATCGGTGAGAGGGCTCCACTCATGTGGCCTGCCGTCTGGACTTGCAGTGTGTACTGGTAGAGGGTCTAGTGGCTCTATTTGAAGTGAGCAGAGAGGGGCTGGTGATTGTACTGTGTGGGGCTGGCCCTATTGGCCCTTGTTTGTGTGGGGGCTGCTGACTCAACTTGGGGTGGCATCTTCACTGACTTTGTGGAGGCTACCCCATTGGCCCTGGGTAGCTGAGGGTGTTCTGTAAGAATGGTTCCATGGGCTGCTGGCTGCAGTGTGAGGCTTTATTTATTAAGTTCAGTTGCAGTGTAGACTTTACAGGTTCCACTGGTATTGTTCATGAGCTTGCGGTGAGGGGGCTGGTGGTTCTACTGTGTGGGGGATCCCAGTTGACTCAACTTGTATTGAAAGAAAGATAGTGAAGATAGTGGGGGGGGGGGGGGGGGGGGTTGGTCCCAATGTGTGGAGCCTGTTAAGACCACTTGCAGAGTGAGGGTTAATGATTGATCTGGTAGTGAGGTCATCACGTGTTGTTGGTACATGTAGTTCATTGCTCCCCTGAAATTGTTGGGGATGCTGATTCCATTTGCAGCCTGAGGGCTGGCATCTCCATTGGCATTATTGTGCGGGCCACATTTCTGCTAGCAGTGTGGGGGTATGATAGCTCTATTTGTGGGAAGACTGGTAGCTCCAATGTTTGAGCAGAGGTTCCATTGGCTTGCAATGAGGAAGGCTGGTAGTTGTACTGTGTGGTGATGGTCCCATTAGCCCCCTCTTTCAGTGAAAGACAGGTTGTGGGGGCTGCTAAGTAATAAGTCCACTTATTGTGAGGGCTAAAAGTTCCACTGCATGGTTCCATTGGTGGGACATGTGTTATTCCATTGGTACATGTGCGTACATGCACATGTCCCCTGAAATTGTTGGGGCTACTGACTCCATTTCCAGTGTGAGGGCTGCCTTCTCCACTGGCATTAAGTGGGGGCCACATAGACACTCTGGTTGTGTGACAGCTGGTGCTCCCTTGCTGGCAGTGTGGGGGTCAGGTTTTGCAGTATTGAGTTCACTTGCAGTATGGGGGTTAATGGTTGGTTCCAAAGGTAGTGTGTGATTGCAGTGAGGCGGAGTGGTAGTTCTATGGCCCCCATTGGCTCATGGACAGCTGACGCAACTTGCAGTGAAGGACACGTAGTGAGCAGAGGGGGGCTGAGGGGGGGGGGGGAGGAGGGGCGAGGGCTGGCACCAGTGTGTGGTGGGCCTGTTAAGTCCACTTGCATTGAGGTTCAACTTGTAGTGACGGCATGTGTTCTTGGTACATGTTCCCTGACTAATGAAGAGGGTTGGTGGTTGTACTGTCCCATTGGCTGATTGGCCCCTCTTTCATTGTACATGTAGGACAGGTAGTAGCGGGGGGGGGGGGGGGGGGGGGGGGGGGGGGGGGGGGGGTGTGGGGACTGCTACGTATTAACTATGAGGGCTTAAAGTTCCACTTGTTCTGTTGTAGTGTTTGAAGAGGGCATGTGTGGTTTTCTTTTCCCCCTCAAGTACATTTACATGTACCCCTGAAATTTTTGGGGTTGCTGAATCCACTTGCAGTGCGAGGGCTGGTTTCTCCACTGGCATTATTCTGGGGGCTCGATTAACCACTGGTTGTGTGGCAGCTGGTACTTCCTTGCTGGGCTCCATCGGTGAGAGGGCTCCACTCATGTGGCCTGCCGTCTGGACTTGCAGTGTGTACTGGTAGAGGGTCTAGTGGCTCTATTTGAAGTGAGCAGAGAGGGGCTGGTGGTTGTACTGTGTGGGGCTGGCCCTATTGGCCCTTGTTTGTGTGGGGGCTGCTGACTCAACTTGGGGTGGCATCTTCACTGACTTTGTGGAGGCTACCCCATTGGTCCTGGGTAGCTGAGGGTGTTCTGTAAGAATGGTTCCATGGGCTGCTGGCTGCAGTGTGAGGCTTTATTTATTAAGTTCAGTTGCAGTGTAGACTTTACAGGTTCCACTGGTATTGTTCATGAGCTTGGGGTGAGGGGGCTGGCGGTTCTACTGTGTGGGGATCCCAGCTGACTCAACTTGCAATGAAAGAAAGGTAGTGGGGGGGGGAGGGGGGGGGGGTTTGGTCCCAGTGTGTGGAGCCTGTTAAGACCACTTGCAGAGTGAGGGTTAATGATTGATCTGGTAGTGAGGTCATCACGTGTTGTTGGTACCTGTAGTTCATAGCTCCCCTGAAATTGTTTGGGATGCTGATTCCATTTGCAGCCTGAGGGCTGGCATCTCCACTGGCATTATTGTGGGGGCCACATCCCTGCTGGCAGTGTGGGTGTCTGATGATCTATCTGCGAGAGGGCTGGTGTCTCCACTGGCATTGTGGATGTTAGCTCCATTGGCCAGGTTAGCTGGTGGCTCCCTTGCTGGAATTATGGGGCCTGTTAATTCCACTTGATGGCTCCACTATTTGGAATGTGAGGCCATTAATTTAAATTGCAGCATGAGGCATAATGGTTCCAAAGGTATATAGTGTGCACTTGCAGTGAGGGGGCTTGTGGTTCTGCTGTGTGGGGATGGCCTCTTTGGCCCCAGGGCTGCTGAGCGAACTTGTAGTGAAGGGCCTAGCCCCATTAGCCCCTGGCTATGTGGGGGTGGGGCTGGTGGCTCTTTTGGTAATTCAGGGGCTGCTCACTCCCTATCACTAATACAACCACCAACGTCAGTGGTACGACCGCCATCGCTACTTTTCTCAATCTCTCCATCCTCGTCCAATGTATCGAGCTTGAATATCGATCGTCGTATTCGTACAGTTCGAACTCATCCGCCGACTGATTCAGTGACTCGACGAGCTCGCCTTCACTCGTGTTATACGTCACCATATCGTTTATCTACACCGAAAAACAACCGTAACAAGCACTACAATTCAGCCGCCCGTTTGTTTGGTGACCTTATAGGTGTGGTTATCACGCCCTATAGGAATAGTTGAATATTCATGCGCTCCGGAGAATGGAAACTGTTCCGTGTACATATAAAGGCGCGATTCGAGCGGGAAACGTGTACTTACTTTGCACAGCTGTTTCTCCGTAACGGTTTGTATGAAAATTAACGAACAGAACAAATCAATAGGTATAGGACCTTTCTACCTACAAACCGAATTTGAAGCGATTTGATTACTCCTACCTAAAGTTATGTCGGGTTTGAACCCGGTGTGGTATCGGACGTTGCGATCCTGGCACGGAGTAAGTGCAAGACCCCAAAATATATTTTAGCATAGAGAAATGGTGTAGTATGAAGTGCTGAAAATAGGAAGTCAATAATGCAAACCCTTTTGAAGATATAGCGCTTTGAATTGGATGCTATATATATAAAATTCACAAGCATCAAAATCTCATAGAACGTTCCATATATATATATATATAATATATATGGGACAGTTCACGACAAAATGAGCCTTCGTATATATATATAAAATGTTATAAAATTCCCTTATGTTTGAATCGCTATAACTTCTGAATGGTAAAAGCTATCGACTTCCTATTTTCAACACTTCATACTACACCATTTCTCTATTTTAAAATCCATTTTGGAGTCTTGCACTTGCTCCGTGCCAGTATTGCAATGTTCGATACCCCACCGGGTTCACACCCGCCATAACTTTAGGTAGGAGTAATGAAATCGCTTCAAATTCGGTTTATAGGTAGAGAGGTCCTATACCTATCGATTTGTTCTGTTCGTTAATTTTTATGTCATCCGTTACGGAGATACAGCGGCGCAAAGTTGGTACACGTTTCCCGCTCGAATCGCGCCGTTGGACGTGCGAGGCCCGCTTCCATTCATCAAAGACATGAATATGCAACTACTTCCTGTGGGCCGAGACTTTGATAACTTATAGCCACACCCATACTGCGCTAGCTAGATCTGATGAGTAAGTATTTAATGTATCGTCCCTGTCACAGTTGTTATTCGTTATCTCCTATGTAGATAACGGAGATATGGCGACGTCCACTGAAGACAACACGCTCGCAAGAGTTTCAATCGGCGGACGAGTTCGAGCGAGGTGGGGAGATTGAGAACGGTAGTGACGGTGGTTATACTACTGACGACGACTGACGATGGTGGTTGTAGGGAGTGAGCAGCCCCTAAATGACTAAGAGCCAGCAGCCCTAGTCTCGTACCCAGACCCTGATTCCCACAGCTGCGGATGGACACCAGCCCCACCCCCACATATGCCTCACTGCATTGCAAGTCCAGACAGCAGCCCCGCATAACCAGCAGCAGACGCCACCAACCCGCACTACCTATGGAACCACCTACCCATATCAGACCCTACACACGAGCCACAAACTAACCAGTGGGGTCAGCCTCCACAATGGTATACCAGTGGAAACACTGCTATCCCTCTCGCTGCAAATGGAGTTGGCAGCCCCCACAATTTCAATCAAGGGAAGCCACACATCCCAATGGACTTACAGCAGAACCTAGCTGACTGTGTCCGGCAGTGTGGCCAGGATGTCACTTGTGTGTCACAGCTGTACCAGGACTGGAATGCCTTCTTGAGCCAGTGGTTTGGTCCTCTGGTTGGCCTAAGACACTACCACACATTTGAGTTTGATCAAGACCACCCTGGTGTCATGAGGATGGAGACCTTGCCATCGGACACAAACCCCACCGAGATGAGCATGCTGAGGGCTGGAGTGGCCATAAAGGACATACAGGAGGCTTATCAGAGCCAAGTGATGCCACCTGTTATTACCCCCAGTGGATTGTCCCTGATGCGGTCACTGTACCTGTACGAGAAGGTGAGGGAATACGGTCGTGACCCCAAGAAAAGGGACAAGGTGTTGTCCAAAGCCTTCACAAAGCTTAGAGGCCAACTCTTCCTATATATCCATGCGGTAATGCTTCATCCCATGCAGTAGCAGAAAATGACAAACCAAGACCTTCCTCACTTACTTACAGTCTGCAGATGACACTCACAGTGAATTGCAAGGTGAAGGTAATAGCTGACACTGTTTCTGGCAGGAGGAAATGCAGACCCAGGTCTGAACTAATCCTTGCCTACCAATGCACTGTACATGTATGTCGCAACAAGTATGCCAGTAGCCAGGCCCTGTCCCTGCACAAAAAGAACACTCACAAGCAGCCTGCTGTTCCAGGTGATGAACACAGATTCCAGCGTTGACAAAAGAAGCCAGGGTCCAGCCAAGCACAAGCCGCGAGGCATACGCTAATATCTGAAATTGACAGGCCATTTTCCAGTTCGGTGTGTGGCAAGACGTACGGCACCCCAGCCGCACTGTATACTCACAACAAGACCAATAATGGTTCATGACAAAGGAACCATATTGTGAGATGCATGCTTTTTATGTAGTTTAAGGTCACCTCTGCAGTGTACACCATACATCTGTGTCGTTAAGGGGTTAACTCTGTATACCATACATCTGTGTCATCAAGGGATTACCTGTACACCATACATCTGTATCGTTAAAGGGTTTTTACCTCTGTACACTTTGTGTATGTGTTATTACAGTATCACCTGTACACCATACATCTGTGTCATCAAGGGGTTACCTGTACACCATACATCTGTATCGTTAAAGGGTTTTTACCTCTGTACACTTTGTGTATGTGTTATTAAGGTATCACCTGTACACCATACATCTGTGTCATCAAGGGGTTACCTGAACACCATACATCTGTGTCGTTAAGGGGTTACCTCTATATACCTTATGTATGTGTTGTTAAGGGGTTACCTCTTGTGTGTACCCCATTAATCTGTTTCATCAAGGGGTTACCTGTACACCATACATCTGTGTCGTTAAGGTGTTACCTCTGCACACCTTATGTATATGTATGGGTTGTTACCTGTACAGTGTACAGTGTACACCATACATCTGTGTCGTTAAGGGGTTAACTCTGTATACCTTATGTATGTGTTGTTAAGGGGTCACCTGTACTCCATACATCTGTGTCATCAAGGGGTTACCTGTACACCATACACCTGTGTCGTTAAGGTGTTACCTCTGCACACCTTATGTATATGTATGGGTTGTTATGGTATCACCTGTACAGTGTACAGTGTACACCATACATCTGTGTCGTTAAGGGGTTAACTCTGTATACCTTATGTATGTGTTGTTGAGGGGTCACCTGTACACTGTACATCGGTGTCGTTAAGGGTTACCTCTGCACACCATACATCTGTGTCATCAAGGGGTTACCTGTACACCATACATCTGTGTCGTTAAGGGATTTTTACTTTTCACGTAGTGGTGATGTAATCCATCTGATGCTGTGAAAATCTAGGTCTGGGTGTGAGACTAGTGACGATGGTGGTCCCATTTACACCCTGTATATGTGTCTGCTGTGGGATCAAATCCATGGTCCCATTTACATCCTGTATGTGTGTATTTTGGGGTCAAATCCATAGTCCCATTTACACACTGTAGGTGTATCTATTGTCGGGTCAAATGCATGATCCCATTTACACCCTGTACTTGAGTCTGTTTTAGGGTCAAATCTATGGTTCCATTTACACCCTAAAGCTGTGTCTGTTGTGAGATCAAATCCATGCTCCCATTTACACCCTGCATGTACTTTTGTCTGTTGTGGGGTAAATTCATTGGTCCCATTTACACCCTGTACTTTTTCTGTTGTGGGGTCAATTCATTGGTCCCATTTATACCCTGTACTTTTGTCTGTTGTGGGGTCAATTCATTGGTCCCATTTACACCCTGTACTTTTGTCTGTTGTGGGGTCAATTCATTGGTCCCATTTACACCCTGTACTTTTGTCTGTTGTGGGGTCAATGATCTGATGTACACCCTGTACTTGTGATCAAATCCATGATCCCATTTACACACTGTACTTTTGTCTGTTGTGGGGTCAATTCATTGGTCCCATTTACACCCTGTACTTTTGTCTGTTGTGGGGTCAGTTCATTGGTCCTATTTACACCCTGTACTTCTGTCTGTTGTGGGTCAAATCCATGGTCCCATTTACACCCTGTACTTGTGTCTGTTTTAGGATCAAATCCATGGTCCTATTTACACTCTGTACATGTACATGTATGTGTGTCTGTTGTGGGGTCAATGCATTGGTCCCATTTACACCCTGTAATGGCCCAGGGTCCAATCAGGTCAACTCCCTCACTGCAAGTGGACAGAACCATTAATACAAGTTAACTTAATAGCCCCACACTACATGTCCAGACAGTTAGCACCAGTGCATGGAGCAATTGCAGGTGGAGTTATCAGACTGGCAGCAAGGGAGCAATCAGGTGCTAAAAAATCCTACAGGGTCATTGGGGGTCCCCACAATAATGCAGCTCTCACACTGCGATAGGAATTGGCACCCCCCACTATATTAGGGGAGCCATGAACTGGATTAACACATGCCCCATTCACCCCCATGGCCCTATCTCCCACTACCTATCCTCCTCTACTGCAAGTTGTATCAGAGGCCCAGGCCATCCCCTACTCAATAGCACTCTCAGTCCCCACACGACCAGCCCTCCCACCCACCCCTAAAAACCCCTCTAACATATGGTGTAATCGTACTACCAACAGGCCGGAGAGCTGCCAGCTGCCACATTACCAGGGTTGAATGGGGTCGTCACAAAGCTATGTGGAGTGGAACCTTGAACTGGAGCCGACCCCAAATACTGGGGCCAGCCACAATGGCCCTCTATCCTAGCCCCACACAGCTCCTCACTGCAAATGCAAATGAAGCCACTACCTATGAAACCATTAACCCCCACACTACTAGAGTACTTACTAGTAGGGGACCGGAACCATCGTGGAGCTACCATCTCGCATTGGACAAATGGGGATACCACCACTGAGTGTACATGCCTACGTTTTTCTCTTCACACATTTTGTGTTGTACATGTAGATCTGAACTAGGTCTACTGTAGACATGTACATGTTTTGTGCATGTACATGTACGTATACAGAGTAAATTTTATCTGGTGTGAAGCCATGCTGTTAGTGGTGAATATACTTACCTGCCCTATCGGTACTGATTGCGGTGGGTCTGCACCCGTGGTTGGTGTATATAGACAACCAAGGCTTGCAGAGGGCGTTTTGCCTACTGGGAACTACATACTGTAAGGCCTTACTTTACGCGAGTAGCAAAATATGGAAGTACCATTTTGAATGTCACGCATGCACAGTCACAGCTACAATGTGGCACGATGAAGACATCAGAATTCATGACCACACAATGCAAGTGGAGTTAATAGACCCTACAAATTTAATGGATTCATCAACTACGTTATACCTAGCCCTAGGCTGGTGTTTCTGCCAAAATGTATGTGCGCGGGTAGTGTATAGTGGCCGTGGGGCACAGGTGAAACTGGGTTACACTGGTAATGTCTGGTGACATCTCTGACAGTGCTGTGTGGTCATGAATTCTGACGTCTTCACCGTGACACATTGTAGCTGTGACTGTGCTTGCAATTTATGTGACATTGATTCAAAATGGCACTAATATGTTTTGCTACTAGTTCTCTGTACATGTAGGCAAAACGCCCTCTGCAAGCCTTGGTTGTCTATATACACCAACCACGGGTGCAGACCCACCACAATCAGTACCGATAGGGCAAGTAACTATATTCACCACTAACAGCATGGCTTCACACCAGAATGCACAAAACATGTACATGTACATGTCTACAGTAGTTCAGATCCACATGTACAGCACAAAATGTGTGAAGAGAAAAACGTATACGCATGTACACTCTACAAATGGAGGCTGCTCCAGTGGTGGCATCCCCATTTGTCCAATGCAAGCTGGTAGCTCCACGATGGTTCCCCTACCAGTAATTCCTCTTGTAGTGTGGGGGTTAATGGTTTCATAGGTACATGTAGTGGCTTCACGTGCATTTGCAGTGAGGAGCTGTGTGGGGCTAGGATAGAAGGCTATTGTGGCTGGTCCCAGTGTTTGAGGTCGGCTCCAGTTCAAGGTTCCACTCCACATGCTGAGGTCTAGCTTTGTGACAACCCCATTCAACCCTGGTAATGTGGCAGCTGGCAGCTCTCCGGCCTGTTGGTAGTATGACCCCACAACAGACAAAAGTACAGGGTGTAAATGGGACCAATGAATTGACCTCACAACAGACAAAAGTACAGGGTGTAAATGGAACCATGTATTTGACCCCACAACAGACATAAGAACAGGGTGTAAATGGGACCATGGATTTGATCACAAGTACAGGGTGTAAATGGGATCATGGATTTGAGTCCCTACAACAGACACAAGTACAGGGTGTAAATGGGAGCATGGATTTGATCTCACAACAGACACAAGTTTAGGGTGTAAATGGGATCATAGATTTGACCCTAAAACAGACTCAAGTACAGTGTGTAAATGGGACCATGGATTTGACCCCACAATAGATACACTTACAGTGTGTAAATGGGACCATGGATTTGATCCCACAGCAGACACTAGTACAGGGTGTAAATGGGACCACCGTCGTCACTAGTCTCGCACCCAGACCTAGATTTTCACAGCATTGGATGGATTACATCACCACTACGTGAAAAGTAAAAATCCATAAACGACACAGATGTATGGTGTACAGGTAACCCCTTAATGACACATACATAAGGTGTACAGAGGTATCCCCTTAACAACACGGATGTATGGTGTACAGGTAACCCCTTGATGACACAGATGAATGGGGTACACACAAGAGGTTAAATCCCTTAACAACACATACATAAGGTTTACAGAGGTAACCCCTTAACGACACAGATGTGTATTGTGTAAAGGTAACCCCTTGATGACACAGATGTATGGTGTACAGAGGTAACCCCTTAACGACACAGAAGTACAGTGTACAGGTAACCCCTTAACAACACATACATAAGGTATACAGAGTTAACCCCTTAACGACACAGATGTATGGTGTACAGGTAACCCCTTGATGACACATATGTATATGATGGGGGGGGGGGGGGGGGGGGTACAACATGAGGTAACCCCTTAACAACGCATACATTAACGACACATACATAAAGCATACAAAGGTAACCCCTTAACGACACAGATGTATGGTGTACAGGTAACCCCTTGATGAAACAGATGTATGGTGTACAGGTGATGAAACAGATGTATGGTGTACAGGTAACCCCTTGATGAAACAGATGTATGGTGTACAGGTAACCCCTTGATGAAACAGATGTATGGTGTACAGGTAACCCCATAACGAAACATACATAAGGTTTACAGAGGTAACCCCTTAACGACACAGATGTACAGTGTACATACCCACCACACATCAGTACACTATACACACCACATCAGTACACTATACACACCACACATCGGTACACTATACACACCACACATCAGTACACTATACACACCACATCAGTACACTATACACACCACACATCGGTACACTATACACACCACACATCAGTACACTATACACACCACACATCAGTACACTATACACACCACATCAGTACACTATACACACCACATCAGTACACTATACACACCACACATCGGTACACTATACACACCACACATCAGTACACTATACACACCACACATCAGTACACTGTACACACCACACATCAGTACACTATACACACCACACATCAGTACACTATACACACCACACATACGCACACCACACATCAGTACACTATACACACCACACATCAGTACACTATACACACCACACATACGCACACCACACATCAGTACACTATACACACCACACATCAGTACACTATACACACCACACATCAGTACGCTATACACACCACACATCAGTACACTATACACACCACACATCAGTACACTATACACACCACACATACACACACCACACATCAGTACACTATACACACCACACATACGCACACCACACATCAGTACACTATACACACCACACATCAGTACACTATACAAACCACACATACACACCACACATCAGTACACTATACACACCACACATCAGTACACTATACACACCACACATCAGTACACTATACACACCACACATCAGTACACTATACACACCACACATACACACACCACACATCGGTACACTATACACACCACACATCAGTACACTATACACACCACACATCAGTACACTATACACACCACACATCAGTACACTATACACACCACACATCAGTACACTATACACACCACACATACACACACCACACATCAGTACACTATACACACCACACATACACACACCACACATCGGTACACTATACACACCACACATGCACACACCACACATCGGTACACTATACACACCACACATACACACACCACACATCAGTACACTATACACACCACACATCAGTACACTATACACACCACACATCAGTACACTATACACACCACACATACACACACTACACATCAGTACACTATACACACCACACATCAGTACACTGTACACACCACACATACACACACCACACATCAGTACACTATACACACCACACATCAGTACACTATACACACCACACATCAGTACACTATACACACCACACATACACACACCACACATCAGTACACTATACACACCACACATACACACACCACACATACACACACCACACATCAGTACACTATACACACCACACATCAGTACACTGTACACACCACACATACACACACCACACATCAGTACACTATACACACCACACATACGTACACCACACATACACACACCACACATCAGTACACACATCAGTACACTATACACACCACACATACACACACCACACATCAGTACACTATACACACCACACATACACACACCACACATCAGTACACTATACACACCACACATACACACACCCCACATACACACACCACACATCAGTACACTATACACACCACACATCAGTACACTATACACACCACACATCAGTACACTATACACACCACACATCAGTACACTATACACACCACACATACACACCACACATCAGTACACTATACACACCACACATCAGAACACTAAACACACACTACACCATACATGTATTCACCACACATCAGTACACTACACACACCTCACATCAGTACACTATACACATCTGCCAGTGCAGTTTAACCACGTAGGGTGCAGCAATATGTTAGTGCACTCCCAGTTTTGGTGCTACATGTACGTGTATTAATGCCAGGTCACCTAGCTTGGAAACCCATGCATCAGAGTTTATCTCCACATTTTAAAATGTACCAGGTTTGAACTTATCACACCAATGTAGATGTATCCCACATTGAGAAGTTATAGCCTAGTCTTTTATGGCCCACCTACATATGAATTTGTTACTGATATTAGATAAGATAAGCTTGTGCATTAACCCTCCAGCACATGCACCAAACACACTGTCATTGGGATGTGCAAGACACCACACCTTCTATGGCATGGGGTGCACTAACCCTCCATCACATGCGCCAAACACAGTGTCATCGGGATGTGCAAGACACCACACCTTCTATGGCATGGGGTGCACCAACCCTCCAGCACATGCACCAAACACATTGTCATTGGGATGTGCAAGATACCATACCTCCTTTGGCATTCAACTACATGCATCTCACAATATGGTTCATGAACCATGGTCTCTTTTCTTGTGAGTATACAGTGCGGATGAGCTGCCGTACTATTCACCTGGATCACCACGCCACTTAAGTCATCCAAGATGTTCTTCACCACGTCACTGTACTCGGCAAACACGTTCAAGTCATTCAACACATCCATCTTCATGTTTTTCCTCACCATGCTCATCATCCATTCCTCATACTCATACTTGCATCATTCCTATTAGCCAGAGCCACTGCCTGTAATGGTGAGGCCACCAGTAGCTGCAATAGTCCAGTTTCCACCAAGGATTCAGCTCCAGTCACCATCACAGTCATGGTCCCAGGCAGCGTTACCATGGACAGCTGGACCTATGCCAGACACTTGGGCAGGACAAGGACCATTCTTTTACCATTAATATGCGTACTAGAACTCTTTCAAAACATTTACATGTTCATGTGCTTGTACCCATGTGATCACTTCTTTGTTATGATAATCAAGATTCGCTAAGGTGTAACTTCTTGTGTAAATGTAACGTTTGTCAGAATGTTACCTCAATAGATTGTGAGGACAAGCTGACAAACGAGTTCTTAAAAGAACTTTTGATTCAACACGATACACAGTTGCACTGTACATAGATTATCTGAGCAACAACCGACTTTTCTTCACGAGTGCACCAGAGCTACATGTACATGTATATCTGAGCAACAATCGACTTTTAACTTCACGGGTGCACCAGAGTTATCAAGCAACAACCGACTTTTCTTCACGAGTGCACCAGAGCTACATGTACATGTATATCTGAGCAACAATCGACTTTTAACTTCACGGGTGCACCAGAGTTATCAAGCAACAACCGACTTTTCTTCACAAGTGCACCAGAGCTACATGTACATGTATATCTGAGCAACAATCGACTTCTTCATGGATGCACCAAACATCTCTCTAGTAATCTGAGCAACAACTAACTTAAATTAGCAGAGGTGCATGCATCATGTTCTGTGTCTATTCAGGCAACTAAATTGCTAAGGTAACTCACAACCTGAGAGCTTCTCTAGCTTTAAGTGCTCTTAATGCTGGTAAGACCTCCATTGATGTCCGGGTTCTTTGGGTAATTGTAGGACTTGCCAGGTAAATGTAGCTTTGGGTGAAGGAAATTTACTTCAACAAGCCGGGCTTCCACATCCACCTTTGTCACATATCAAAGCCAAACAATCATCTTCCTATGCAACTGTTACATAGCCTTTCACGATGGCCTCACTTCTACAGATGAAATTGAAATGGTAATAATACCATGAAATGCTTCTCACAATATGGTTCATGAGCCATGGTCGCTCTTCTTGTGAGTATACAGTGCGGATGAGCTGCCGTACTTATTGCCACACACAGAACAGGAAAATGGCCTGTCAATTTCAGATTTTTTCCTACGCCTGCGCTTGCAGGGTGGACCCTGGCTTCCTTCGTCAACACTGGCATTGTCTGCCTTAGCGACATCACCGTGTTCATCACCTGGAACAGCAGGCTGCTTATGAGTGTTCTTTTTGTGCAGGTACAGGGCCTGGCTACTGCCATACTTATTGCCACATACAGTGCATTGGTAGGCAAGGATTAGTTCAGACCTGGGTCTGCGTTTCCTCCTGCCAGAAACACAGCTATTGCCTTTGTCTTGCATTTCACTGTGAGTCTCATCTGCAGACTCATTACCCTCAACTGTAGGTGGGTCAGGAATGGCATTAGAAGGACCTGGTTGGCCACTGTCTGGAACATTTCCAGGTGTTTCTGAAGAGTTGATAGCAGTGGCTGGAGTAGGCTTTGGACATACCCTGTCCCTCTTCTTGGGGTCACGAACGTATTCCCTCACCTTCTCGTACAGGTACAGTGACCGCGTCAGGGACAATCCATTGGGGCTAATAACAGGTGGCATCACTTGGCTCTGATAAGCCTCCTGTATGTCCTTTATGGCCACTCCAGCCCTCAGCATGCTCATCTCGGTGGGGTTTGTGTCCGATGGCAAGGTCTTCATTTTCATGACACCAGGGTGGCCTTGGTCAAACTCAAATGTGTGGTAGCGACCAAAGCCAACCAGAGGACCAAACCACTGGCCCAAGAAGGCATTCCAGTCATGGTACTGCCAGTCCTGGTACAGTTGTGGCACACAAGTGACGTTCTGGCCACACTGCCGGACACAGTCAGCTAGATCGTCCATGTCATCTACATGATCCTGTCTTCGGTAGTACTTCTTGAACAGGCCAAAGTAGGAATCAGGTCGAAACTTTGTGTGTCCAGGTAGCATGAAGTTCAGCTGGATGGCCTCATGTTGTCCAGTGATCACCCGCCAGGCCAGGTACCACATCATGGTGGTGTTCTTGTTCTGGCCCACACAGTTGTCGGCCTGAAGTGTTACACGCCTCTCTCCCAGTCCATGTAGGTGGAAGAATGCATGCACCAGGCTGACCACCACCACAGCACCCTTGCCGGCCTGCTCAGCCTCATCAATTAGGAAGAACACCTGGCGGCACAGCGGCTCACAACACACGCCAAACACCTGGACCTTGCGAGGTGTCCTGAAATAAAACGTGCCCCTTTGCTGTGAGCTATAGGGCAGTGACACCTGCTGGCAGTAGTCAAAAGAGTACTGCATCTGCATGTCCAGGTGCAGGGCTTGTGAAGTGAAGGGAGCCATCAGGGCCCTGGATCCCAAGTGACCCAGAATCTGGTCACGCTCCTTCTGTCTCTTCCCTTTCCATCCCTTCTCAGCCTCCTCAATATTGGCATTGTAGGCATCACGAAATGCCTTGGCCTTAATGAGGTGTTGTTTGTATTTGTCATTTATTGTTTTGCGCTGCTCGTCGGAAAGGCTGTGCCTCAAAGTGACCAACATCTGATCACACTTGTCGCACAGATCGCTGCGTGCAGGTTGGATCTTGATGTTGGAGCAGTACCTGCGCCAGAGTGTAATAAATGACACGTACTTCACCACACGTGCAGCAGGAGGTGTTGGAGGAGCCGGAGGAACGTTGAGCAAGGTGTACTGCCGCTTCAGCCGAGTGGTCAATCTGTAAGGGCAAGGTTGCTGTGGTGCTGGTGTGGTCTTTGATAGGGACTCCATGGCTTTGCAATACTCGACGTACACAGACTTTAGTGTTTTGCCGCTCTCCAGAACGTAGTCTCTGATTGTCCCTTGCAATCGACCAGGGTCAGGGAGGGCATGTATGCCAGCATAGTTCTCTATAAATCTGACTACCATAGTCTTGTCCAAACGAGAGAGGGCATGGCGAGGAGCCCTGCCACAGTTCCCATGGGGATGGGGCTCAACATCAGAGTCAGAGCACACCTGCTGCTGCCAGCGCTTCAATGTACAGTAACTAATGCCAATGATGGCACAGAAAGCATCCTTGCAGACAGGACTGGACCAGTCAAGGCGATACTGGAATGTATTTCGAGAACCACATTTGTTCCGAATCACAGCTAGCATTCCATAAATAACAGCCTTTCTGGTTTTCTTGTCCAATCTGGATAGTGTGAGTGCTCGTCTTTTGGGCAAGTCACCGTACTTCAATAAGCAACTGTCTCTGCAGCACCCTCCTCTAGTAAGGTAGGCATTCAGCATGCGACGAGGACGACATCGCCCACGTGCTATTCTAGCTGGTACATCACCTGGGCCGTCGCTGTCATCTTCACCATCACCATCAGTGGCATCACCGTCGCTTCCGCTATCACAATCTCTGCCCTCATCATCACTTTCACCATCATTGTCATCTCCGTCGCTTTCACCATCATCGTTGATTCCATCTTCACAGACATCGCTATCAATGCCTTCAAAATCATCACTTCCATATTCACCATCGCCACCGTTCTCGATTTCCTCATCCTCGTCAAAAGTATCGTTCCATTCGAACTCGTCCGCTGAATGATAAACGACGAGCTCGTCGTTAGTCGTCGCCATATCGTTTATCTTTATCTACATGTACAAAGAGGATAACGAATAACAACTATAATAGGCATGACCTGAGAGATCCAATACTCACCGCCGTTTGTCGCGTATCCTGCTTTGTAGGTGTGGCTAAGTTAATAAACGGGAGAAGTTGAATATTCATGTACATGAGTGAATGGAAGCGGTTCACGCCCGTGCAACGGCGCGATTCGAGCGGGAAACCTGTACCTACTTTGAACGGCTGTATCTCCCCAACGGAATACATAAAAATTAACGAACAGAACAAATCGATAGGTAAAGGACCTCTCTACCTATAAACCGAATTTGAAGAGATTTCATTACTCCTACAGAAAGTTATGGCGGGTTAGAACCCGAAAGGGTATCGGACGTTGCAATACTGGTATGGAGCAAGTGAAAGATCCCAAAATGTATTTTAGCATAGAGAAATGGTATAGTTTAAAGTGTTGAAGATAGGATGTCAATAGCTCTTACCGTTGGGCAGTTATAGCTATTTAAACGTAAAGGTATTTTATAACATTTTATATATATATACGAAGGCTCATTTTGTCGTGAACTGTCCCATATATATATATATATGGGACAGTTCACGACAAAATGAGCCTTCGTATATATATATAAAATGTTATAAAATTCCCTTATGTTTGAATCGCTATAACTTCTGAATGGTAAAAGCTATCGACTTCCTATTTTCAACACTTCATACTACACCATTTCTCTATTTTAAAATCCATTTTGGAGTCTTGCACTTGCTCCGTGCCAGTATTGCAATGTTCGATACCCCACCGGGTTCACACCCGCCATAACTTTAGGTAGGAGTAATGAAATCGCTTCAAATTCGGTTTATAGGTAGAGAGGTCCTATACCTATCGATTTGTTCTGTTCGTTAATTTTTATGTCATCCGTTACGGAGATACAGCGGCGCAAAGTTGGTACACGTTTCCCGCTCGAATCGCGCCGTTGGACGTGCGAGGCCCGCTTCCATTCATCAAAGACATGAATATGCAACTACTTCCTGTGGGCCGAGACTTTGATAACTTATAGCCACACCCATACTGCGCTAGCTAGATCTGATGAGTAAGTATTTAATGTATCGTCCCTGTCACAGTTGTTATTCGTTATCTCCTATGTAGATAACGGAGATATGGCGACGTCCACTGAAGACAACACGCTCGCAAGAGTTTCAATCGGCGGACGAGTTCGAGCGAGGTGGGGAGATTGAGAACGGTAGTGACGGTGGTTATACTACTGACGACGACTGACGATGGTGGTTGTAGGGAGTGAGCAGCCCCTAAATGACTAAGAGCCAGCAGCCCTAGTCTCGTACCCAGACCCTGATTCCCACAGCTGCGGATGGACACCAGCCCCACCCCCACATATGCCTCACTGCATTGCAAGTCCAGACAGCAGCCCCGCATAACCAGCAGCAGACGCCACCAACCCGCACTACCTATGGAACCACCTACCCATATCAGACCCTACACACGAGCCACAAACTAACCAGTGGGGTCAGCCTCCACAATGGTATACCAGTGGAAACACTGCTATCCCTCTCGCTGCAAATGGAGTTGGCAGCCCCCACAATTTCAATCAAGGGAAGCCACACATCCCAATGGACTTACAGCAGAACCTAGCTGACTGTGTCCGGCAGTGTGGCCAGGATGTCACTTGTGTGTCACAGCTGTACCAGGACTGGAATGCCTTCTTGAGCCAGTGGTTTGGTCCTCTGGTTGGCCTAAGACACTACCACACATTTGAGTTTGATCAAGACCACCCTGGTGTCATGAGGATGGAGACCTTGCCATCGGACACAAACCCCACCGAGATGAGCATGCTGAGGGCTGGAGTGGCCATAAAGGACATACAGGAGGCTTATCAGAGCCAAGTGATGCCACCTGTTATTACCCCCAGTGGATTGTCCCTGATGCGGTCACTGTACCTGTACGAGAAGGTGAGGGAATACGGTCGTGACCCCAAGAAAAGGGACAAGGTGTTGTCCAAAGCCTTCACAAAGCTTAGAGGCCAACTCTTCCTATATATCCATGCGGTAATGCTTCATCCCATGCAGTAGCAGAAAATGACAAACCAAGACCTTCCTCACTTACTTACAGTCTGCAGATGACACTCACAGTGAATTGCAAGGTGAAGGTAATAGCTGACACTGTTTCTGGCAGGAGGAAATGCAGACCCAGGTCTGAACTAATCCTTGCCTACCAATGCACTGTACATGTATGTCGCAACAAGTATGCCAGTAGCCAGGCCCTGTCCCTGCACAAAAAGAACACTCACAAGCAGCCTGCTGTTCCAGGTGATGAACACAGATTCCAGCGTTGACAAAAGAAGCCAGGGTCCAGCCAAGCACAAGCCGCGAGGCATACGCTAATATCTGAAATTGACAGGCCATTTTCCAGTTCGGTGTGTGGCAAGACGTACGGCACCCCAGCCGCACTGTATACTCACAACAAGACCAATAATGGTTCATGACAAAGGAACCATATTGTGAGATGCATGCTTTTTATGTAGTTTAAGGTCACCTCTGCAGTGTACACCATACATCTGTGTCGTTAAGGGGTTAACTCTGTATACCATACATCTGTGTCATCAAGGGATTACCTGTACACCATACATCTGTATCGTTAAAGGGTTTTTACCTCTGTACACTTTGTGTATGTGTTATTACAGTATCACCTGTACACCATACATCTGTGTCATCAAGGGGTTACCTGTACACCATACATCTGTATCGTTAAAGGGTTTTTACCTCTGTACACTTTGTGTATGTGTTATTAAGGTATCACCTGTACACCATACATCTGTGTCATCAAGGGGTTACCTGAACACCATACATCTGTGTCGTTAAGGGGTTACCTCTATATACCTTATGTATGTGTTGTTAAGGGGTTACCTCTTGTGTGTACCCCATTAATCTGTTTCATCAAGGGGTTACCTGTACACCATACATCTGTGTCGTTAAGGTGTTACCTCTGCACACCTTATGTATATGTATGGGTTGTTACCTGTACAGTGTACAGTGTACACCATACATCTGTGTCGTTAAGGGGTTAACTCTGTATACCTTATGTATGTGTTGTTAAGGGGTCACCTGTACTCCATACATCTGTGTCATCAAGGGGTTACCTGTACACCATACACCTGTGTCGTTAAGGTGTTACCTCTGCACACCTTATGTATATGTATGGGTTGTTATGGTATCACCTGTACAGTGTACAGTGTACACCATACATCTGTGTCGTTAAGGGGTTAACTCTGTATACCTTATGTATGTGTTGTTAAGGGGTCACCTGTACACTGTACATCGGTGTCGTTAAGGGTTACCTCTGCACACCATACATCTGTGTCATCAAGGGGTTACCTGTACACCATACATCTGTGTCGTTAAGGGATTTTTACTTTTCACGTAGTGGTGATGTAATCCATCTGATGCTGTGAAAATCTAGGTCTGGGTGTGAGACTAGTGACGATGGTGGTCCCATTTACACCCTGTATATGTGTCTGCTGTGGGATCAAATCCATGGTCCCATTTACATCCTGTATGTGTGTATTTTGGGGTCAAATCCATAGTCCCATTTACACACTGTAGGTGTATCTATTGTCGGGTCAAATGCATGATCCCATTTACACCCTGTACTTGAGTCTGTTTTAGGGTCAAATCTATGGTTCCATTTACACCCTAAAGCTGTGTCTGTTGTGAGATCAAATCCATGCTCCCATTTACACCCTGCATGTACTTTTGTCTGTTGTGGGGTAAATTCATTGGTCCCATTTACACCCTGTACTTTTTCTGTTGTGGGGTCAATTCATTGGTCCCATTTATACCCTGTACTTTTGTCTGTTGTGGGGTCAATTCATTGGTCCCATTTACACCCTGTACTTTTGTCTGTTGTGGGGTCAATTCATTGGTCCCATTTACACCCTGTACTTTTGTCTGTTGTGGGGTCAATGATCTGATGTACACCCTGTACTTGTGATCAAATCCATGATCCCATTTACACACTGTACTTTTGTCTGTTGTGGGGTCAATTCATTGGTCCCATTTACACCCTGTACTTTTGTCTGTTGTGGGGTCAGTTCATTGGTCCTATTTACACCCTGTACTTCTGTCTGTTGTGGGTCAAATCCATGGTCCCATTTACACCCTGTACTTGTGTCTGTTTTAGGATCAAATCCATGGTCCTATTTACACTCTGTACATGTACATGTATGTGTGTCTGTTGTGGGGTCAATGCATTGGTCCCATTTACACCCTGTAATGGCCCAGGGTCCAATCAGGTCAACTCCCTCACTGCAAGTGGACAGAACCATTAATACAAGTTAACTTAATAGCCCCACACTACATGTCCAGACAGTTAGCACCAGTGCATGGAGCAATTGCAGGTGGAGTTATCAGACTGGCAGCAAGGGAGCAATCAGGTGCTAAAAAATCCTACAGGGTCATTGGGGGTCCCCACAATAATGCAGCTCTCACACTGCGATAGGAATTGGCACCCCCCACTATATTAGGGGAGCCATGAACTGGATTAACACATGCCCCATTCACCCCCATGGCCCTATCTCCCACTACCTATCCTCCTCTACTGCAAGTTGTATCAGAGGCCCAGGCCATCCCCTACTCAATAGCACTCTCAGTCCCCACACGACCAGCCCTCCCACCCACCCCTAAAAACCCCTCTAACATATGGTGTAATCGTACTACCAACAGGCCGGAGAGCTGCCAGCTGCCACATTACCAGGGTTGAATGGGGTCGTCACAAAGCTATGTGGAGTGGAACCTTGAACTGGAGCCGACCCCAAATACTGGGGCCAGCCACAATGGCCCTCTATCCTAGCCCCACACAGCTCCTCACTGCAAATGCAAATGAAGCCACTACCTATGAAACCATTAACCCCCACACTACTAGAGTACTTACTAGTAGGGGACCGGAACCATCGTGGAGCTACCATCTCGCATTGGACAAATGGGGATACCACCACTGAGTGTACATGCCTACGTTTTTCTCTTCACACATTTTGTGTTGTACATGTAGATCTGAACTAGGTCTACTGTAGACATGTACATGTTTTGTGCATGTACATGTACGTATACAGAGTAAATTTTATCTGGTGTGAAGCCATGCTGTTAGTGGTGAATATACTTACCTGCCCTATCGGTACTGATTGCGGTGGGTCTGCACCCGTGGTTGGTGTATATAGACAACCAAGGCTTGCAGAGGGCGTTTTGCCTACTGGGAACTACATACTGTAAGGCCTTACTTTACGCGAGTAGCAAAATATGGAAGTACCATTTTGAATGTCACGCATGCACAGTCACAGCTACAATGTGGCACGATGAAGACATCAGAATTCATGACCACACAATGCAAGTGGAGTTAATAGACCCTACAAATTTAATGGATTCATCAACTACGTTATACCTAGCCCTAGGCTGGTGTTTCTGCCAAAATGTATGTGCGCGGGTAGTGTATAGTGGCCGTGGGGCACAGGTGAAACTGGGTTACACTGGTAATGTCTGGTGACATCTCTGACAGTGCTGTGTGGTCATGAATTCTGACGTCTTCACCGTGACACATTGTAGCTGTGACTGTGCTTGCAATTTATGTGACATTGATTCAAAATGGCACTAATATGTTTTGCTACTAGTTCTCTGTACATGTAGGCAAAACGCCCTCTGCAAGCCTTGGTTGTCTATATACACCAACCACGGGTGCAGACCTACCACAATCAGTACCGATAGGGCAAGTAACTATATTCACCACTAACAGCATGGCTTCACACCAGAATGCACAAAACATGTACATGTACATGTCTACAGTAGTTCAGATCCACATGTACAGCACAAAATGTGTGAAGAGAAAAACGTATACGCATGTACACTCTACAAATGGAGGCTGCTCCAGTGGTGGCATCCCCATTTGTCCAATGCAAGCTGGTAGCTCCACGATGGTTCCCCTACCAGTAATTCCTCTTGTAGTGTGGGGGTTAATGGTTTCATAGGTACATGTAGTGGCTTCACGTGCATTTGCAGTGAGGAGCTGTGTGGGGCTAGGATAGAAGGCTATTGTGGCTGGTCCCAGTGTTTGAGGTCGGCTCCAGTTCAAGGTTCCACTCCACATGCTGAGGTCTAGCTTTGTGACAACCCCATTCAACCCTGGTAATGTGGCAGCTGGCAGCTCTCCGGCCTGTTGGTAGTATGACCCCACAACAGACAAAAGTACAGGGTGTAAATGGGACCAATGAATTGACCTCACAACAGACAAAAGTACAGGGTGTAAATGGAACCATGTATTTGACCCCACAACAGACATAAGAACAGGGTGTAAATGGGACCATGGATTTGATCACAAGTACAGGGTGTAAATGGGATCATGGATTTGAGTCCCTACAACAGACACAAGTACAGGGTGTAAATGGGAGCATGGATTTGATCTCACAACAGACACAAGTTTAGGGTGTAAATGGGATCATAGATTTGACCCTAAAACAGACTCAAGTACAGTGTGTAAATGGGACCATGGATTTGACCCCACAATAGATACACTTACAGTGTGTAAATGGGACCATGGATTTGATCCCACAGCAGACACTAGTACAGGGTGTAAATGGGACCACCGTCGTCACTAGTCTCGCACCCAGACCTAGATTTTCACAGCATTGGATGGATTACATCACCACTACGTGAAAAGTAAAAATCCATAAACGACACAGATGTATGGTGTACAGGTAACCCCTTAATGACACATACATAAGGTGTACAGAGGTATCCCCTTAACAACACGGATGTATGGTGTACAGGTAACCCCTTGATGACACAGATGAATGGGGTACACACAAGAGGTTAAATCCCTTAACAACACATACATAAGGTTTACAGAGGTAACCCCTTAACGACACAGATGTGTATTGTGTAAAGGTAACCCCTTGATGACACAGATGTATGGTGTACAGAGGTAACCCCTTAACGACACAGAAGTACAGTGTACAGGTAACCCCTTAACAACACATACATAAGGTATACAGAGTTAACCCCTTAACGACACAGATGTATGGTGTACAGGTAACCCCTTGATGACACATATGTATATGATGGGGGGGGGGGGGGGGGGGGTACAACATGAGGTAACCCCTTAACAACGCATACATTAACGACACATACATAAAGCATACAAAGGTAACCCCTTAACGACACAGATGTATGGTGTACAGGTAACCCCTTGATGAAACAGATGTATGGTGTACAGGTGATGAAACAGATGTATGGTGTACAGGTAACCCCTTGATGAAACAGATGTATGGTGTACAGGTAACCCCTTGATGAAACAGATGTATGGTGTACAGGTAACCCCATAACGAAACATACATAAGGTTTACAGAGGTAACCCCTTAACGACACAGATGTACAGTGTACATACCCACCACACATCAGTACACTATACACACCACATCAGTACACTATACACACCACACATCGGTACACTATACACACCACACATCAGTACACTATACACACCACATCAGTACACTATACACACCACACATCGGTACACTATACACACCACACATCAGTACACTATACACACCACACATCAGTACACTATACACACCACATCAGTACACTATACACACCACATCAGTACACTATACACACCACACATCGGTACACTATACACACCACACATCAGTACACTATACACACCACACATCAGTACACTGTACACACCACACATCAGTACACTATACACACCACACATCAGTACACTATACACACCACACATACGCACACCACACATCAGTACACTATACACACCACACATCAGTACACTATACACACCACACATACGCACACCACACATCAGTACACTATACACACCACACATCAGTACACTATACACACCACACATCAGTACGCTATACACACCACACATCAGTACACTATACACACCACACATCAGTACACTATACACACCACACATACACACACCACACATCAGTACACTATACACACCACACATACGCACACCACACATCAGTACACTATACACACCACACATCAGTACACTATACAAACCACACATACACACCACACATCAGTACACTATACACACCACACATCAGTACACTATACACACCACACATCAGTACACTATACACACCACACATCAGTACACTATACACACCACACATACACACACCACACATCGGTACACTATACACACCACACATCAGTACACTATACACACCACACATCAGTACACTATACACACCACACATCAGTACACTATACACACCACACATCAGTACACTATACACACCACACATACACACACCACACATCAGTACACTATACACACCACACATACACACACCACACATCGGTACACTATACACACCACACATGCACACACCACACATCGGTACACTATACACACCACACATACACACACCACACATCAGTACACTATACACACCACACATCAGTACACTATACACACCACACATCAGTACACTATACACACCACACATACACACACTACACATCAGTACACTATACACACCACACATCAGTACACTGTACACACCACACATACACACACCACACATCAGTACACTATACACACCACACATCAGTACACTATACACACCACACATCAGTACACTATACACACCACACATACACACACCACACATCAGTACACTATACACACCACACATACACACACCACACATACACACACCACACATCAGTACACTATACACACCACACATCAGTACACTGTACACACCACACATACACACACCACACATCAGTACACTATACACACCACACATACGTACACCACACATACACACACCACACATCAGTACACACATCAGTACACTATACACACCACACATACACACACCACACATCAGTACACTATACACACCACACATACACACACCCCACATACACACACCACACATCAGTACACTATACACACCACACATCAGTACACTATACACACCACACATCAGTACACTATACACACCACACATCAGTACACTATACACACCACACATACACACCACACATCAGTACACTATACACACCACACATCAGAACACTAAACACACACTACACCATACATGTATTCACCACACATCAGTACACTACACACACCTCACATCAGTACACTATACACATCTGCCAGTGCAGTTTAACCACGTAGGGTGCAGCAATATGTTAGTGCACTCCCAGTTTTGGTGCTACATGTACGTGTATTAATGCCAGGTCACCTAGCTTGGAAACCCATGCATCAGAGTTTATCTCCACATTTTAAAATGTACCAGGTTTGAACTTATCACACCAATGTAGATGTATCCCACATTGAGAAGTTATAGCCTAGTCTTTTATGGCCCACCTACATATGAATTTGTTACTGATATTAGATAAGATAAGCTTGTGCATTAACCCTCCAGCACATGCACCAAACACACTGTCATTGGGATGTGCAAGACACCACACCTTCTATGGCATGGGGTGCACTAACCCTCCATCACATGCGCCAAACACAGTGTCATCGGGATGTGCAAGACACCACACCTTCTATGGCATGGGGTGCACCAACCCTCCAGCACATGCACCAAACACATTGTCATTGGGATGTGCAAGATACCATACCTCCTTTGGCATTCAACTACATGCATCTCACAATATGGTTCATGAACCATGGTCTCTTTTCTTGTGAGTATACAGTGCGGATGAGCTGCCGTACTATTCACCTGGATCACCACGCCACTTAAGTCATCCAAGATGTTCTTCACCACGTCACTGTACTCGGCAAACACGTTCAAGTCATTCAACACATCCATCTTCATGTTTTTCCTCACCATGCTCATCATCCATTCCTCATACTCATACTTGCATCATTCCTATTAGCCAGAGCCACTGCCTGTAATGGTGAGGCCACCAGTAGCTGCAATAGTCCAGTTTCCACCAAGGATTCAGCTCCAGTCACCATCACAGTCATGGTCCCAGGCAGCGTTACCATGGACAGCTGGACCTATGCCAGACACTTGGGCAGGACAAGGACCATTCTTTTACCATTAATATGCGTACTAGAACTCTTTCAAAACATTTACATGTTCATGTGCTTGTACCCATGTGATCACTTCTTTGTTATGATAATCAAGATTCGCTAAGGTGTAACTTCTTGTGTAAATGTAACGTTTGTCAGAATGTTACCTCAATAGATTGTGAGGACAAGCTGACAAACGAGTTCTTAAAAGAACTTTTGATTCAACACAATACACAGTTGCACTGTACATAGATTATCTGAGCAACAACCGACTTTTCTTCACGAGTGCACCAGAGCTACATGTACATGTATATCTGAGCAACAATCGACTTTTAACTTCACGGGTGCACCAGAGTTATCAAGCAACAACCGACTTTTCTTCACGAGTGCACCAGAGCTACATGTACATGTATATCTGAGCAACAATCGACTTTTAACTTCACGGGTGCACCAGAGTTATCAAGCAACAACCGACTTTTCTTCACAAGTGCACCAGAGCTACATGTACATGTATATCTGAGCAACAATCGACTTCTTCATGGATGCACCAAACATCTCTCTAGTAATCTGAGCAACAACTAACTTAAATTAGCAGAGGTGCATGCATCATGTTCTGTGTCTATTCAGGCAACTAAATTGCTAAGGTAACTCACAACCTGAGAGCTTCTCTAGCTTTAAGTGCTCTTAATGCTGGTAAGACCTCCATTGATGTCCGGGTTCTTTGGGTAATTGTAGGACTTGCCAGGTAAATGTAGCTTTGGGTGAAGGAAATTTACTTCAACAAGCCGGGCTTCCACATCCACCTTTGTCACATATCAAAGCCAAACAATCATCTTCCTATGCAACTGTTACATAGCCTTTCACGATGGCCTCACTTCTACAGATGAAATTGAAATGGTAATAATACCATGAAATGCTTCTCACAATATGGTTCATGAGCCATGGTCGCTCTTCTTGTGAGTATACAGTGCGGATGAGCTGCCGTACTTATTGCCACACACAGAACAGGAAAATGGCCTGTCAATTTCAGATTTTTTCCTACGCCTGCGCTTGCAGGGTGGACCCTGGCTTCCTTCGTCAACACTGGCATTGTCTGCCTTAGCGACATCACCGTGTTCATCACCTGGAACAGCAGGCTGCTTATGAGTGTTCTTTTTGTGCAGGTACAGGGCCTGGCTACTGCCATACTTATTGCCACATACAGTGCATTGGTAGGCAAGGATTAGTTCAGACCTGGGTCTGCGTTTCCTCCTGCCAGAAACACAGCTATTGCCTTTGTCTTGCATTTCACTGTGAGTCTCATCTGCAGACTCATTACCCTCAACTGTAGGTGGGTCAGGAATGGCATTAGAAGGACCTGGTTGGCCACTGTCTGGAACATTTCCAGGTGTTTCTGAAGAGTTGATAGCAGTGGCTGGAGTAGGCTTTGGACATACCCTGTCCCTCTTCTTGGGGTCACGAACGTATTCCCTCACCTTCTCGTACAGGTACAGTGACCGCGTCAGGGACAATCCATTGGGGCTAATAACAGGTGGCATCACTTGGCTCTGATAAGCCTCCTGTATGTCCTTTATGGCCACTCCAGCCCTCAGCATGCTCATCTCGGTGGGGTTTGTGTCCGATGGCAAGGTCTTCATTTTCATGACACCAGGGTGGCCTTGGTCAAACTCAAATGTGTGGTAGCGACCAAAGCCAACCAGAGGACCAAACCACTGGCCCAAGAAGGCATTCCAGTCATGGTACTGCCAGTCCTGGTACAGTTGTGGCACACAAGTGACGTTCTGGCCACACTGCCGGACACAGTCAGCTAGATCGTCCATGTCATCTACATGATCCTGTCTTCGGTAGTACTTCTTGAACAGGCCAAAGTAGGAATCAGGTCGAAACTTTGTGTGTCCAGGTAGCATGAAGTTCAGCTGGATGGCCTCATGTTGTCCAGTGATCACCCGCCAGGCCAGGTACCACATCATGGTGGTGTTCTTGTTCTGGCCCACACAGTTGTCGGCCTGAAGTGTTACACGCCTCTCTCCCAGTCCATGTAGGTGGAAGAATGCATGCACCAGGCTGACCACCACCACAGCACCCTTGCCGGCCTGCTCAGCCTCATCAATTAGGAAGAACACCTGGCGGCACAGCGGCTCACAACACACGCCAAACACCTGGACCTTGCGAGGTGTCCTGAAATAAAACGTGCCCCTTTGCTGTGAGCTATAGGGCAGTGACACCTGCTGGCAGTAGTCAAAAGAGTACTGCATCTGCATGTCCAGGTGCAGGGCTTGTGAAGTGAAGGGAGCCATCAGGGCCCTGGATCCCAAGTGACCCAGAATCTGGTCACGCTCCTTCTGTCTCTTCCCTTTCCATCCCTTCTCAGCCTCCTCAATATTGGCATTGTAGGCATCACGAAATGCCTTGGCCTTAATGAGGTGTTGTTTGTATTTGTCATTTATTGTTTTGCGCTGCTCGTCGGAAAGGCTGTGCCTCAAAGTGACCAACATCTGATCACACTTGTCGCACAGATCGCTGCGTGCAGGTTGGATCTTGATGTTGGAGCAGTACCTGCGCCAGAGTGTAATAAATGACACGTACTTCACCACACGTGCAGCAGGAGGTGTTGGAGGAGCCGGAGGAACGTTGAGCAAGGTGTACTGCCGCTTCAGCCGAGTGGTCAATCTGTAAGGGCAAGGTTGCTGTGGTGCTGGTGTGGTCTTTGATAGGGACTCCATGGCTTTGCAATACTCGACGTACACAGACTTTAGTGTTTTGCCGCTCTCCAGAACGTAGTCTCTGATTGTCCCTTGCAATCGACCAGGGTCAGGGAGGGCATGTATGCCAGCATAGTTCTCTATAAATCTGACTACCATAGTCTTGTCCAAACGAGAGAGGGCATGGCGAGGAGCCCTGCCACAGTTCCCATGGGGATGGGGCTCAACATCAGAGTCAGAGCACACCTGCTGCTGCCAGCGCTTCAATGTACAGTAACTAATGCCAATGATGGCACAGAAAGCATCCTTGCAGACAGGACTGGACCAGTCAAGGCGATACTGGAATGTATTTCGAGAACCACATTTGTTCCGAATCACAGCTAGCATTCCATAAATAACAGCCTTTCTGGTTTTCTTGTCCAATCTGGATAGTGTGAGTGCTCGTCTTTTGGGCAAGTCACCGTACTTCAATAAGCAACTGTCTCTGCAGCACCCTCCTCTAGTAAGGTAGGCATTCAGCATGCGACGAGGACGACATCGCCCACGTGCTATTCTAGCTGGTACATCACCTGGGCCGTCGCTGTCATCTTCACCATCACCATCAGTGGCATCACCGTCGCTTCCGCTATCACAATCTCTGCCCTCATCATCACTTTCACCATCATTGTCATCTCCGTCGCTTTCACCATCATCGTTGATTCCATCTTCACAGACATCGCTATCAATGCCTTCAAAATCATCACTTCCATATTCACCATCGCCACCGTTCTCGATTTCCTCATCCTCGTCAAAAGTATCGTTCCATTCGAACTCGTCCGCTGAATGATAAACGACGAGCTCGTCGTTAGTCGTCGCCATATCGTTTATCTTTATCTACATGTACAAAGAGGATAACGAATAACAACTATAATAGGCATGACCTGAGAGATCCAATACTCACCGCCGTTTGTCGCGTATCCTGCTTTGTAGGTGTGGCTAAGTTAATAAACGGGAGAAGTTGAATATTCATGTACAAGAGTGAATGGAAGCGGTTCACGCCCGTGCAACGGCGCGATTCGAGCGGGAAACCTGTACCTACTTTGAACGGCTGTATCTCCCCAACGGAATACATAAAAATTAACGAACAGAACAAATCGATAGGTAAAGGACCTCTCTACCTATAAACCGAATTTGAAGAGATTTCATTACTCCTACAGAAAGTTATGGCGGGTTAGAACCCGAAAGGGTATCGGACGTTGCAATACTGGTATGGAGCAAGTGAAAGATCCCAAAATGTATTTTAGCATAGAGAAATGGTATAGTTTAAAGTGTTGAAGATAGGATGTCAATAGCTCTTACCGTTGGGCAGTTATAGCTATTTAAACGTAAAGGTATTTTATAACATTTTATATATATATACGAAGGCTCATTTTGTCGTGAACTGTCCCATATATATGGGACAGTTTCCGACAAAATGGCCCTTCGTATATATATATAAAATGTTATAAAAATGCTTCTCTTTTGAATTGCTATATCTTCCGAACGGTTAACGCTATCAACTTCCTATTTTCAACACTTCATACTACACCATTTCTCTATGGCAAAATACTATTTGGGGTCTTGCACTTGCTCCGTGCCAGTATTGCAACGTCCGATACCCCTGTGGGTTCAAACCTGCCATAACTTTCTGTAGGAGTAATCAAATCGCTTCAAATTCGGTTTGTAGGTAGAGAGGTCATATACCTATCGATTTGTTCTGTTCGTTAATTTTTATGTCATCCGTTACGGAGATACAGCGGCGCAAAGTTGGTACAAGTTTCCCGCTCGAATCGCGCCGTTGTACGTGCGTGACCCGCTTCCATGCACCAAATACATGAATATGCAACTACTTCCTGTGGGCTGACACTTCGATAACTTATAGCCACACCTACTCTGTGCTGGGTACGTGAATCCATCTCCCGGTCGGACTCACATGCAGTTGTTATACTATTCGATCCCTATTTCGTTATCTTCTGCGTACATAAACTTTATGGCGACGTCAACTGAAGACAAGATCATAAGAGTTTCAATCGGCGGACGTGAAGTTCGAGCGGTGCGAATACGACGATCGTGAGAAAGGTTACTAGATCTATGTTAGTACAGTGACGACGGTGGTCCCATTTACACCGTGCACTTGTGTCTGTTGTGGGATAATATCCATGGTCCCCGTTGTGGGATCAAATCCATGGTCCATTTGCATGTACATCCTGTACTTGTGTAGTTTGGGGTCAAATCCATGGTCCCATTTACACCCTGTACTTGTGTCTGTTTAGGGTCAAATGCATGGTCCCATTTACACACTGTAGGTGTATCAATTGTGGGGTCAAATCCATGGTCCTGTACTTGTGTCTGTTGTGGGGTCAAATGCATGATCCCATTTACACCCTGTACTTGAGTCTGTTTAGGGTCAAATCTATGATCCCATTTACACCAGCACTTGTGTCTGTTGTGGGGTCAAATCTATGGTCCCATTTACACCCTGTACTTGTGTCTATTGTGGGGTCAAATCCATGATCTCATGTACACCCTGTACTTGAGTATGCTCCATGGTTCCATTTACACCCTGTACTTGTGCCTGTTGTGGGGTCAAATCCATGGTCCCATTTACACCCTGTACTTGTGTCTATTGGGGGGTCAAATCCATGATCCATGGTTCCATTTACACCCTGTACCTGTGTCTGTTTTGGGGTCAAATCCATGGTCCCATTTACTCCCTGTACGTGTGATCAAATCCATGGTCCAATTTACACCCTGTATTCGTGTGTGTTGTGGGGTCAAAACCATGGTTCCATTTACACCCTATACTTGGTCTGTTGTGAGATCTAATTCATGGTCGCATTTACACCCTGTACTTGTGTCTGTTGTGGGATCAAACTCATGCTCCCATTTACACCTAGTACTTGTGTCTGTTTTAGGGTCAAATCCATGGTCCCATTTAACCCTGTACTTGTGTCTGTTGTGGGGTCAAATGCATGGTCCCATTAACACCCTGTACTTTAGTCTGTTTTAGGGTCAGATCTATGGTCCCATTTACACCCTGTACTTGTGATACATGGTGTATGTGTCTGTTGTGGGATCAAATCCATGGTCCCATTTACATCCTGTACTAGTGTCTATTGTGGGATCAAATCCATGATTCCATTTGCTTTACACCCTGTACTTGAGTATGCTGTGGGGTCAAATCCATGGTTCCATTTACACCCTGTACTTGTGTATGTTTTGGGTCAAATCATTGGTCCCATTTACACCCTGTACTTGTTGTGTCTTTTGTGGGATATACATGGTGTATGTGTCTGTTGTGGGATCAAATCCATGGTCCCATTTACATCCTGTACTAGTGTCTATTGTGGGATCAAATCCATGATTCCATTTGCTTTACACCCTGTACTTGAGTATGCTGTGGGGTCAAATCCATGGTTCCATTTACACCCTGTACTTGTGTCTGTTGTGGGGTCAAATCCATGGTCCCATTTACACCCTGTAGTTGAGTCTGTTTAGGGTGAAATGTATGGTCCCATTTATACCTGTACTTGTGTATGTTGTGGGGTCAAATCCATGATCCCATTTACACCCTGTACTTATGTATGTTGTGGGGTCAAATCCATCATTTACACCGTGTACTTGTGTCTATTATGGGGTCAAACTCATGCTCCCATTTACACCCTGTTCTTGAGTCTGTTGTAAGATCAAATCCATGGTCCGATTTACAACCTGTACTTGTGTCTGTTATGCGGTCAAACTCATGCTCCCATTTGCACTGGGTACTTTTGTCTGCTTTAGGGTCAAATCTATGGTCCCATTTACACCGTGTACTTCTGTCTGTTGTGGGGTCAAATCCATGGTCCCAATTACATGTACACCCTGTACTTGTGTCTATTGTGGGGTCAAATCCATGATCCATGGTTCCATTTACACCCTGTACTTGTGTCTGTTTTGGGGTCAAATCCATGGTCCGATTTACTCCCTGTACTTGTGATCAAATCCATGGTCCCATTTACACCCAGCCTGTTACTTGTGATCAAATCCATGGTCCCATTTACACCCTGTATTTGTGTCTGTTTTGGGGTCAAATGCATGGTCCCATTTACACCCTTGTACTTTTGTCTGTTGTGGGGTCAAATCCATGGTCCGATTTACTCCCTGTACTTGTGATCAAATCCATGGTCCCATTTACATCCAGCCTGTACTTGGGATCAAATCCATGGTCTCATTTACACCCTGTATTTGTGCAAGTTGTGGGGTCAAATCCATAGTCCCATTTACACCGTGTACTTGTGTCTATTATGGGGTCAAACTCATGCTCTCATTTACACCCTGTACTTGAGTCTGTTTTAAGATCAAATCCATGGTCCGATTTACAACCTGTACTTGTGTCTGTTATGCGATCAAAATCATGCTCCCATTTGCACTGGGTACTTTTGTCTGCTTCCTAGTCAAATCTATGGTCCCATTTACACCCTGTACTTCTGTCTGTTGTGGGGTCAAATCCATGGTCCCATTTACACCCAGCCTGTACGTGTGATCAAATCCATGGTCTCATTTACACCCTGTATTTGTGTATGTTGTGGGGTCAAATGCATGGTCCCATTTACACCCTTGTACTTTTGTCTGTTGTGGGGTCAAACTCATGCTCCCATTTACACCTGTACTTTTGTCTGTTGTGGGGTCAATCCATGGTCTGATTTACACCCTGTACTTGTGATCAAATCCATGGTCCCATCCTGTACTTGTGTACTCGTGTCTGTTGTGGGGTCAAACTCATGCTCCCATTTACACCCTGTACTTTTGGCTGTTGTGGGGTCAAATCCATGGTCCGATTTACTCCCTGTTCTTGTGATCAAATCCATGGTCCCATTTACACCCAGCCTGTACTTGTGATCAAATCCATGGTCTCATTTACACCCTGTATTTGTGTATGTTGTGGGGTCAAATCCATGGTCCCATTTACACCCTGTACTTCTGTCTGTTGTGGGGTCAAATCCATGATCCATGGTTCCATTTACACCCTGTACTTGTGTCTGTTTTGAGGTCAAATCCATGGTCCGATTTACTCCCTGTATGTGTGATCAATACCATGGTCCCATTTACACCCAGCCTGTACTTGTGATCAAATCCATGGTCCCATTTACACCCTGTATTTGTGTCTGTTTTGGGGTCAAATGCATGGTCCCATTTACACCCTTGTACTTTTGTCTGTTGTGGGGTCAAATTCATGCTCCATGGTTCCATTTACACCCTGTACTTGTGTCTGTTTTGGGGTCAAATCCATGGTCCGATTTACTCCTGGAATTGTGATCAAATCCATGGTCCCATTTACACCCAGCCTGTACTTGTGATCAAATCCATGGTCTCATTTACACCCTGTATTTGTGTCTGTTTTGGGGTCAAATGCTTGGTCCCATTTACACCCTTGTACTTTTGTCTGTTGTGGGGTCAATCCATGGTCTGATTTACACCCTGTACTTGTGATCAAATCCATGGTTCCATCCTGTACTTGTGTACTCGTGTCTGTTGTGGGGTCAAACTCATGCTCCCATTTACACTTGTACACCCTGTACTTTTGGCTGTTGTGGGGTCAAATCCATGGTCTGATTTACACCCTGTACATGTAATCAAATATATGGTCCCATTTACACCCTGTACTTGTGTCTGTTGTGGGTCAAATCCATGGTCTGATTTACACCCTGTACTTTTGTCTCTTGTGGGGTGAAATCCTTGGTGCGATTTATACCCTGTATTTGTGTTCAAATCCATGATCCCATTTACACCTGTACTTGTGATCATATCCATGGTCTGATTTACACTCTGTATGTGTGTCTGTTGTGTGGTCAATTCATTGGTCCCATTTATACCCTGTTATGGCCCTGCGTCCAATCAGGTCAGCTCCCTCACTTCATGCGGACAGAATCATTAATGCAAGTTAACTTAATAGCCCCACACTACATGTCCAGTTAGCACCAGTGCATCAGTGGAGCAATTGCAGATGGAGTTATCAGACTGCCAGCAAGGGAGCAACCAGGTACTAAACAATCCTACAGGGTCATTGGGGGCTCCCTCATTAATGATTCACACATGCCGCATTCGCCACCATGGCCCTATCTCCCACTACCTATCCTCCTTTACTGCAAGTTGTATCCGAGGCCCAGGCCACCCCTTACTCTATAGCACTCACAGTCCCCACACAACCAGCCCTCCCACCCACCCACCCACCCACCCACCCACCCCTAAACACCCCTCGTACATATGGTGTAATCAGACTGCCAACAGAAGAGCTGCCAGCCGCCACATTACCAGGGTTGAATGGGGTCGTCACAAAACTAGACCCCAGCATGTGAAGTGGAACCTTGAAATGGAGCCGGCCCCAAACACTGGGGCAAGCCACAAAGGCCCCCTATCCTAGCCCCACACAGTACTAACACCAGCTCATCACTGCAAATGCAAATGAAGCCACTACCTGTGAAACCATTAACCCCCACACTACAAGAGGACTTACTGTTAGGGGAACCATCAACTACAAGTGGAGTTACCAGCTGGCATTGGACAAATGGAATACCACCACTGAAGCAGCCTCCATTTGTAGAGTGTACATACGTGCCTACGTTTGTCTCTTCAGATCTGAACTACTGTAGACATGTACATGTACATGTACAGAGTAAATTTTATCTGGTGTGGATGCTGTTAGTGGTGAATATAGTTATCTGCCCTATCGGTACTGATTGCGGTGGGTCTGCACCCGTGGTTGGTTTATATAGACAACAGAGGGCGTTTTGCCCTTACTGCTACTGGGAACTACTGTACGCGAGTAGCAAAACATGTAAGTGCCATTTTGAATGTCACATAAATTGCATGCACAGTCACAGCTACAATGTGGCACGATGAAGACATCAGAATTCATTACCACACAAGTGGAGTTAGCAGACCCTACAAATGTAATGGATCCATCAACTACGTACTTGCGTATACCTAGCCCTAGGCTGTTGTATATCTGCTAAAATGTATGTGCCAGTGTATATAGTGGCCGTGGGGCACAGGTGAAACTGGGTTACACTGGTAATGTCTAGATCTGTTGACATCTCTGACAGTGTAGGGTCTGCTAACTTCACTTGTGTGGTCATGAATTCTGATGTCTTCATCGTGCCACATTGTAGCTGTGACAATTTATGTGACATTCAAAATGGTACTTACGTGTTTTGCTACTCGCGATCGTACAGTACCGTAGTTTCCAGTGCTTAGGCAAAGCAAGGCTCTATATAAATCAACCACGGGTGCAGACCCACCGCAATCAGTACCGATAGGGCAGCTGGTAACTATATTCACCACTAATGCATCCACACCAGATAAAATTTACTCTGTACATGCACAAACATGTACATGTCTACAGTAGTTCAGATCTACAACACAAAATGTGAGAAGTTAAAAACGTAGGCACGTATGTACACTCTACAAATGGAGGCTGCTTCAGTGGTGGTATTCCATTTGTCCAATGCGAGCTGGTAACTCCACTTGTAGTTGATGGTTCCCCTATCATTAAGTCCTCTTGTAGTGTGGGGGTTAATGGTTTCACAGGTAGTGGCTTCTATTGCATTTGCAGTGATGAGCTGGTGTTAGTACTGTGTGGGGCTAGGATAGGGGGCCTTTGTGGCTGGCCCCAGTGTTTGGGGCCGGCTCCAGTTCAAGGTTCCACTCCACATGCTGAGGTCTACTTTTGTGACGACCCCATTCAATCCTGGTAATGTGGCAGCTGGCAGCTCCCCTGTTGGCAGTCTGATTACACCATATGTAAGAGGGGTGTTTAGGGGTGGGTGGGTGGGTGGGTAGGTGGGAGGGCTGGTTGTGTGGAGACTGAGAGTGCTATTGAGTAGGGGATGGCCTGGGCCTCGGATAGTAAAGGATACAAATTGCAGTAAAGGAGGATAGGTAGTGGGAGATAGGGCCATGGGGGCGAATGGGGTGGGGGGGGGGGGGGGGGGGCGCCGATTCCTATCGCAGTGTGAGAACTGCATTATTGTGGGGGCCCCCAATGACCCTGTAGGATATTTCAGTACCTGGTTCCTCCCTTGCTGGCAGTTTGATAACTCCTGCATGTGCCCCATGCACTGGTTCTAACTGGACATGTAGTGTGGGGCTATTAAGGTAACTTGCATTAATACATGGTTCTGTCCGGTTGCAGTGAGGGAGCGGACCTGGTTAGACCCAGGGCCATTACAGGGTATAAATGGGACCAATGAATGGACCGCACAACAGACACACATACAGAGTATAAATGGGAGCATGAATTAGACCCCACAACAGACAAAAGTACAGGTTGTAAATGGGACCATGGATTTCATCACAAGTACAGGGTGTAAAGCAGACCATGGATTTGACCCCAAAACAGACAAAAGTATAGGGTGTAAATGGGATCACGCATTTGACCCCACAACAGACACAAGTACAGGGTGTAAATGGGACCATGGATTTCATCACAAGTACAGGGTGTAAAGCAGACCATGGATTTGACCCCAAAACAGACAAAAGGATAGGGTGTAAATGGGGCCATGCATTTGACCCCAAAACAGACACAAATACAGGGTGTAAATGGGACCATGGATTTGATCACAAGTACAGGGTGTAAATGGGACCATGGATTTGATCACAAGTACAGGGTGTAAATGGGACCATGGATTTGATCACAAGTACAGGGTGTAAATCGGACCATGGATTTGATCACAAGTACAGGGTGTAAATGGGACCATGGATTTGATCACAAGTACAGGGTGTAAATGGGACCATGGATTTGATCACAAGTACAGGGTGCAAATTGGACCATGGATTTGATCACAAGTACAGGGTGTAAATGAGACCATGGATTTGATCACAAGTACAGGGAGTACATCGGACCGTGGATTTGACCCCACAACAGACAAAAGTACAGGGTGTAAATGGGACCAATGAATTGACCCTAAACAGACTCAAGTACAGGGTGTAAATGGGACCCTAGATTTGACCCCACAACAGACACAAGTACAGGGTTAAATGGGACCATGGATTAGATCTCACAACAGACACAAGTACAGTGTGTAAATGGGACCAAGGATTTGATCACATATACATGGTGTAAATCGGACCATGGATGATTTGATCACAAGTACAGGGTGTAAATGAGACCATGGATTTGATCACAAGTACAAGGTGTAAAGCAGACCATGGATTTGATCACAAGTACAAGGTGTAAAGCAGACCATGGATATGACCCCACAACAGACACAAGAACAGGGTGTAAATGGAACCATGGATTTGACCCCACAGCATACTCAAGTACAGGGTGTAAATGGGATCATGGATTTGACCCCACAATAGACACAAGTACAGGGTGCAAATGGGACCATGGATTTGACCTCACAACAGACACAAGTACAGTGTGTAAATTTGATCCCACAACAGACACAAATATCCCACAATAGACACAAGCACAGGGTGTAAATGGAACCAATGATTTGACCCCAAAACATATACTAGTTTAGGGTGTAAATGGGACCGTGGATCTGACCCTAAAACAGACACAAGTACAGGGTATAAATGGAACCGTGGATTTGACCCCACAGCATACTCAAGTACAGGGTGTAAAGCAAATGGAATCATGGATTTGACCCCACAATAGACACTGGTACAGGATGTAAATAGGACCATGGATTTGACCCCACAACAAACACAAGTACAGGGTGTAAATGGGACCATGGATTTGATCCCACAACAGACACATACACCATGTATATCCCACAATAGACACAACAAGTACAGGGTGTAAATGGGACCAATGATTTGACCCCAAAACATACACACGTTTAGAGTGTAAATGGGACCATAGATCTGACCCTAAAACAGACTAAAGTAGAGGGTGTTAATGGGACCATGCATTTGACCCCACAACAGACACAAGTACAGGGTTAAATGGGACCATGGATTAGATCTCACAACAGACACAAGTACAGTGTGTAAATGGGACCATGGATTTGATCACAAGTACAGGGTATAAATCGGACCATGGATTTGAACCCACAACAGACACAAGTACTAGGTGTAAATGGGAGCATGAGTTTGACCCCACAACAGACACAAGTACAGGGTGTAAATGCGACCATGAATTAGATCTCACAACAGACCAAGTATAGGGTGTAAATGGAACCATGGTTTTGACCCCACAACACACACACACACGAATACAGGGTGTAAATGGGACCATGGATTTGATCACAAGTACAAGGTGTAAATGGGACCATGGATTTGATCACAAGTATATCCTGGGTGTAAATGGGACGATCACAAGTATAGGCTGGGTGTAAATGGGACCATGGATTTGATCACACGTACAGGGAGTAAATGGGACCATGGATTTGACCCCAAAACAGACAAAAGTACAGGATGTAAATGGGACCAATGAATTGACCCTAAACAGACACAAATACAGGGTGTAAATGAGACCATGGATTTGATCACAAGTATAGGCTGGGTGTAAATGGGACCATGGATTTGATCACAAGTATAGGCTGGGTGTAAATGGGACCATGGATTTGATCACACGTACAGGGTGTAAATGGAACCATGGATCATGGATTTGACCCCACAATAGACACAAGTACAGGGTGTAAATGGGACCATAGATTTGACCCCACAACAGACACAAGTGCTGGTGTAAATGGGATCATAGATTTGACCCTAAACAGACTCAAGTACAGGGTGTAAATGGGACCATGGATTTGACCCCACAATTGATACACCTACAGTGTGTAAATGGGACCATGCATTTGACCCTAAACAGACACAAGTACAGGGTGTAAATGGGACCATGGATTTGACCCCACAATTGATACACCTACAGTGTGTAAATGGGACCATGCATTTGACCCTAAACAGACACAAGTACAGGGTGTAAATGGGACCATGGATTTGACCCCACAATTGATACACCTACAGTGTGTAAATGGGACCATGCATTTGACCCTAAACAGACACAAGTACAGGGTGTAAATGGGACCATGGATTTGACCCCAAACTACACAAGTACAGGATGTACATGTAAATGGACCATGGATTTGATCCCACAACGGGGACCATGGATATTATCCCACAACAGACACAAGTGCACGGTGTAAATGGGACCACCGTCGTCATTGTACTAACATAGATCTAGTAACCTTTCTCACGATCGTCGTATTCGCACCGCTCGAACTTCACGTCCGCCGATTGAAACTCTTATGATCTTGTCTTCAGTTGACGTCGCCATAAAGTTTATGTACGCAGAAGATAACGAAATAGGGATCGAATAGTATAACAACTGCATGTGAGTCCGACCGGGAGATGGATTCACGTACCCAGCGCAGAGTAGGTGTGGCTATAAGTTATCGAAGTGTCAGCCCACAGGAAGTAGTTGCATATTCATGTATTTGGTGCATGGAAGCGGGTCACGCACGTACAACGGCGCGATTCGAGCGGGAAACTTGTACCAACTTTGCGCCGCTGTATCTCCGTAACGGATGACATAAAAATTAACGAACAGAACAAATCGATAGGTATACGACCTCTCTACCTACAAACCGAATTTGAAGCGATTTGATTACTCCTACAGAAAGTTATGGCAGGTTTGAACCCACAGGGTTATCGGACGTTGCAATACTGGCACGGAGCAAGTGCAAGACCCCAAAAAGTATTTTGCCATAGAGAAATGGTGTAGTATGAAGTGTTGAAAATAGGAAGTTGATAGCGTTAACCGTTCGGAAGATATAGCAATTCAAAAGAGAAGCATTTTTATAACATTTTATATATATATACGAAGGGCCATTTTGTCGGAAACTGTCCCATATATATATATGGGACAGTTTCCGCGAAAATGTCCGAGTTTTATAACACTATAATCTTATAAAAATGCTTCTTGTTTGAGTCGCTATATCTTCCGAACGCTAAACGGTATCGAATTTCTATTTTCAAAAGTTCATACTACACCATTTCGCTATGATAAATTACATTTTGGAGTCTTGCACTTGCTCCATGCCAGTATTGCAACGTTCGATACCCGACCGGGTTCAAACCCGTCATAACTTTGGGTAGGAGTAATCAAATCGCTTCAAATTTGGTTTGTAGGTACAGAGGTCCTATACCTATCGATTTGTACTGTTCGCTAATTTTTATGCCATCCGTTACGGAGATACAGTTGAACAAACTACGTGCACTTTTTCCCGCTCGTTTCGCGCCTATGATATAACAACCGCCTCCCCATACATTGAGCGGGACGCGATTTGCCAAAATCATTGGCAGGAATCGAGCGGGATAAAGTGGACGTAGTTTGTTCAACTGTATCTCCGTAACGGATGGCATAAAAATTAACGAACAGAACAAATCGATAAGTATAGGACCTCTATACCTACAAACCGAATTTGAAGCGATTTGATTACTCCTACCCAAAGTTATGGCGGGTTTGAACCTGGTCGGGTATCGAACGTTGCAATACTGGCATGGAGCAAGTGCAAGACTCCAAAATGTAATTTATCATAGAAAAATGGTGTAATATGAACTTTCGAAAATAGGAAGTTGATAGCGTTTAGCGTTCGGAAGATATAGCGATTCAAACAAGAAGTATTTTTATAAGATTATAATGTTATAAAACTCGGACATTTTCGCGGAAACTGTCCCATATATATATATATATATATATGGAACGTTCTATGAGATTTTGATGCTTGTGAATTTTATATATATAGCATCCAATTCAAAGCGCTATATCTTCAAAAGGGTTTGCACTATTCACTTCCTATTTTCAGCACTTCATACTACACCATTTCTCTATGCTAAAATATATTTTGGGGTCTTGCACTTACTCCGTGCCAAGATTGCAACGTCCGATACCACACCGGGTTCAAACCCGACATAACTTTAGGTAGGAGTAATCAAATCGCTTCAAATTCGGTTTGTAGGTAGAGAGGTCCTATACCTATTGATTTGTTCTGTTCGTTAATTTTCATACAAACCGTTACGGAGAAACAGCTGTGCAAAGTAAGTACACGTTTCCCGCTCGAATCGCGCCTTTATATGTACACGGAACAGTTTCCATTCTCCGGAGCGCATGAATATTCAACTATTCCTATAGGGCGTGATAACCACACCTATAAGGTCACCAAACAAACGGCCGGGCGGCTGAATTGTAGTGCTTGTTACGGTTGTTTTTCGGTGTAGATAAACGATATGGTGACGTATAACACGAGTGAAGGCGAGCTCGTCGAGTCACTGAATCAGTCGGCGGATGAGTTCCAACTGTACGAATACGACGATCGATATTCAAGCTCGATACATTGGACGAGGATGGAGAGATTGAGAAAAGTAGCGATGGCGGTCGTACCACTGACGTTGGTGGTTGTATTAGTGATAGGGAGTGAGCAGCCCCTGAATTACCAAAAGAGCCACCAGCCCCACCCCCACATAGCCAGGGGCTAATGGGGCTAGGCCCTTCACTACAAGTTCGCTCAGCAGCCCTGGGGCCAAAGAGGCCATCCCCACACAGCAGAACCACAAGCCCCCTCACTGCAAGTGCACACTATATACCTTTGGAACCATTATGCCTCATGCTGCAAATTAAATTAATGGCCTCACATTCCAAATAGTGGAGCCATCAAGTGGAATCAACAGGCCCCATAATTCCAGCAAGGGAGCCACCAGCTAACCTGGCCAATGGAGCTAACATCCACAATGCCAGTGGAGACACCAGCCCTCTCGCAGATAGATCATCAGACACCCACACTGCCAGCAGGGATGTGGCCCCCACAATAATGCCAGTGGAGATGCCAGCCCTCAGGCTGCAAATGGAATCAGCATCCCCAACAATTTCAGGGGAGCAATGAACTACATGTACCAACAACACGTGATGACCTCACTACCAGATCAATCATTAACCCTCACTCCGCAAGTGGTCTTAACAGGCTCCACACATTGGGACCAACCCCCCCCCCCCCCCCCCCCCCCCACTATCTTCACTATCTTTCTTTCAATACAAGTTGAGTCAACTGGGATCCCCCACACAGTAGAACCACCAGCCCCCTCACCGCAAGCTCATGAACAATACCAGTGGAACCTGTAAAGTCTACACTGCAACTGAAATTAATAAATAAAGCCTCACACTGCAGCCATCAGCCCATGGAACCATTCTTACAGAACACCCTCAGCTACCCAGGGCCAATGGGGTAGCCTCCACAAAGTCAGTGAAGATGCCACCCCAAGTTGAGTCAGCAGCCCCCACACAAACAAGGGCCAATAGGGCCAGCCCCACACAGTACAACCACCAGCCCCTCTCTGCTCACTTCAAATAGAGCCACTAGACCCTCTACCAGTACACACTGCAAGTCCAGACGGCAGGCCACATGAGTGGAGCCCTCTCACCGATGGAGCCCAGCAAGGAAGTACCAGCTGCCACACAACCAGTGGTTAATCGAGCCCCCAGAATAATGCCAGTGGAGAAACCAGCCCTCACACTGCAAGTGGATTCAGCAACCCCAAAAATTTCAGGGGTACATGTAAAAGTACTTGAGGGGGAAAAGAAAACCACACATGCCCTCTTCAAACACTACAACAGAACAAGTGGAACTTTAAGCCCTCATAGTTAATACGTAGCAGTCCCCACAGCCCCCCCCCCCCCCCCTGCTACTACCTGTCCTACATGTACAATGAAAGAGGGGCCAATCAGCCAATGGGACAGTACAACCACCAACCCTCTTCATTAGTCAGGGAACATGTACCAAGAACACATGCCGTCACTACAAGTTGAACCTCAATGCAAGTGGACTTAACAGGCCCACCACACACTGGTGCCAGCCCTCCCCCCCCCCTCAGCCCCCCTCTGCTCACTACGTGTCCTTCACTGCAAGTTGCATCAGCTGTCCATGAGCCAATGGGGGCCATAGAACTACCACTCCGCCTCACTGCAATCACACACTACCTTTGGAACCAACCATTAACCCCAATACTGCAAGTGAACTCAATACTGCAAAACCTGACCCCCACACTGCCAGCAAGGGAGCACCAGCTGTCACACAACCAGAGTGTCAATGTGGCCCCCACTTAATGCCAGTGGAGAAGGCAGCCCTCACACTGGAAATGGAGTCAGTAGCCCCAACAATTTCAGGGGACATGTGCATGTACGCACATGTACCAATGGAATAACACATGTCCCACCAATGGAACCATGCAGTGGAACTTTTAGCCCTCACAATAAGTGGACTTATTACTTAGCAGCCCCCACAACCTGTCTTTCACTGAAAGAGGGGGCTAATGGGACCATCACCACACTGTACAACTACCAGCCTTCCTCATTGCAAGCCAATGGAACTTCTGCTCAAACATTGGAGCTACCAGTCTTCCCACAAATAGAGCTATCATACCCCCACACTGCTAGCAGAAATGTGGCCCGCACAATAATGCCAATGGAGATGCCAGCTCTCAGGCTGCAAATGGAATCAGCATCCCCAACAATTTCAGGGGAGCAATGAACTACATGTACCAACAACACGTGATGACCTCACTACCAGATCAATCATTAACCCTCACTCCACAAGTGGCCTTAACAGGCTCCACACATTGGGACCAACCCCCCCCCCCCCCCCCCCCCACTATCTTTCTTTCAATACAAGTTGAGTCAACTGGGATCCCCCACACAGTAGAACCACCAGCCCCCTCACCGCAAGCTCATGAACAATACCAGTGGAACCTGTAAAGTCTACACTGCAACTGAACTTAATAAATAAAGCCTCACACTGCAGCCAACAGCCCATGGAACCATTCTTACAGAACACCCTCAGCTACCCAGGGCCAATGGGGTAGCCTCCACAAAGTCAGTGAAGATGCCACCCCAAGTTGAGTCAGCAGCCCCCACACAAACAAGGGCCAATACGGCCAGCCCCACACAGTACAATCACCAGCCCCTCTCTGCTCACTTCAAATAGAGCCACTAGACCCTCTACCAGTACACACACTGCAAGTCCAGACAGCAAGCCACACCAGTTGAGTCCTCTCACCGATGGAGCCCAGCAAGGAAGTACCAGCTGCCACACAACCAGTGGTTAATCGAGCCCCCAGAATAATGCCAGTGGAGAAACCAGCCCTCGCACTGCAAGTGGATTCAGCAACCCCAAAAATTTCAGGGGTACATGTAAATGTACTTGAGGGGGAAAAGAAAACTACACATGCCCTCTTCAAACACTACAACAGAACAAGTGGAACTTTAAGCCCTCATAGTTAATATGTAGCAGTCCCCACAGCCCTTCCCCCTACTAACAATGAAAAAGGGGCCAATCAGCCAATGGGACAGTACAACCACCAACCCTCTTCATTGGTCAGGGGACATATACCATGAACACATGCCGTCACAACCAGTTGAACCTCAATGCAAGTGGACTTAACAGACCCACCACACACTGGTGCCAGCCCTCCCCCCCCCCTCAGCCCCCCTCTGCTCACTACGTGTCCTTCACTGCAAGTTGCGTCAGCTGTCCATGAGCCAATGGGGGCCATAGAACTACCACTCCGCCTCACTGTAATCACACACTACCTTTGGAACCAACCATTAACCTCCATACTGCAAGTGAACTCAATACTGTAAAACCTGACCCCCACACTGCCAGCAAGGGAGCACCAGCTGTCATACAACCAGAGTGTCAATGTGGCCCCCACTTAATGCCAGTGGAGAAGGCAGCCCTCACACTGTAAATGGAGTCAGTAGCCCCATGCAACAATTTCAGTGGACATGTGCATGTACCAATGGAATCACACATGCCTCCTTCAAACACTACCAGTGGAATGTTTAGCCCTCACAGCAAGTGGACTTATTCCTTAGCAGCCTCCACAGCGCCCCCCCCCCCCCCCCCATCACCTGTCCTTTACTGAAAGAGGGGGTTAATGGGACCATCCCCACACAGTACAACTACCAGCCTTCCTCATTGCAAGCCAATGGAACCTCTGCTCAAACATTGGAGCTACCAGCCTTCTCACAAATAGAGTTATCATACCCCCACACTGCTAGCAGAAATGTGGCCCCCACAATAATGCCAGTGGAGATGCCAGCCATCACACAGCAAATGGAGTCAGCATCCCCACCAATTGTAGGGGAGCCACTAACTACATGTATCGATAACACATGCCCTCACTACCAGATGAGCCATTAATCCTCACTCCACAAGTGGACCTAGCAGGTACCACGCACTGAGGCCAGCCCACGCCCCCGCTACCTTTCTATTGCTGCATATAAGTTGAGTCAGCATTTGAGGGGCCACCACCAGCCCCCTCACCTCAAGCTCGTGAACAATACCAGTGGAACCTGTAAAGTGTTCCCTACAACTGAACTTAATAGCCTCACATGTCCATGCCCATGCACAACTTATGGAACCATTCCAGAGCCGATGGGGTAGCCTCCACAAAGCCAGTACCCAAGTTGTGTCAGCAGCCTCCACACAAACAGGAGCCTGTAGGGCCAGCTCCGCACAGTACAACCACCAGCCCCTCTCTGCTCACTTCAAATGGAGCCACTAGGCACACTGCAAGTCCAGTCAGCCATCAGCTGCCACATAACCAGGCGTCACCCCACAATAATGCCAGCCCTCTGAACTACATGTACCAATGGACCCACACATTCCCTGCTCCTAACACAACACATGGAACCAGTGGAACCATTAGCCCTCACTGCAATTGGACTTATATTAGCACTGGGGCCAGCTCCTGTCCTTTACAATCAACGGTCCAGAGCCCCCCCCCCCCCCCCCCAAACTGCATATGGACTTGGCACCCCGACAGTTTTAGACAAGCCATCATCTACCAGTGGAGCTACTAGCCCCCACACTATGTGTAAATTACCAGTCCCTATTGGAGCCACTGTATACCTGTTTTCTGTGCACACAATTTTATCTGAGGTGAAGTGAAGCCTTGTTATTGGTGGGTGAATATCATTACCTGCCCTATCAGTACTGATTTAGGGTGGTAGTTGGTTTATATAGGCAAGCAAGGCATACAAG
>OX442416.1:20212099-20289625 GCA_949361645.1 Spongilla lacustris | reverse complement strand
TTGATAATCTATTACATGTATGTGCACATACAGGCATCCCTTTCACATTCTGCCTGTTCCATGTGTTAGTCACTCCTCAATATGTCTATCCTAATTATGCATTTAGCTTAGACACTCTTAGCAATGTTTTTACTGAAACTTAAAAATACTGGAGAAGATAGGTTTTTTTGCGTGAGCTTCTCTTGTCTTAGGAGGCAATACTGGGCATTAAATGGGCATTAAGGATTCCATTTCTGCCTGAAATTTTTGCTCAGGGTTAGCTGATATTTATTTTCACCTACCTCCTCCCCCTACCTACAACCTACCTCCTCCCCCTACCCACACCTCTATCTCCTCCCCACACCTACATTCCTCTACCTCCTCCCCCTACCCACTCCCCCTACGTCCTCCCCCCTCTACAGGCTCATACACACCATGCTCACTGATGGAAAATTCAACCAGCCGGAGGTCAACCTGCCCCTCCCCCTAGGGGTCACCGGTCCCCCCTCCCTCCTCTACCTCTCCTCCATTGTGCCTGTTGTGCTCTCGCCATATGGGGCCATGTGGTGGGCGGGGACCATCGCTCTGTTCAGTGCTATAGGACTGACCCGTGTGGGCAAACTGTGATGGAGTGATGGTGTGATGGAGTGATGAGGTGGTGTTCTCTGTAAATGTTTTCACTTTGTACTGGAACAATGTTTGCGTTCCACATTAAAGGGACTGCATGGTAACCATGGTTACACTGCTACCAGCGAATAACTGCTAATATGCGGACAGTGAGGTAGTTGAAGCTGACCCCCTCCTCCCCCTACCCTACAGTTCATGCAGCTGGTAGATATGCTCTCCTATGTGGTTCCTCTTGTGACCATGTTGTGGGTGTGGCTACATCAGTTGGGGTCTAGCCACACCCTCTTGTATAATATTCTTATTCTGATGAGTGGAGGATATACATCAGAAAAATAGGCAATTTAGCTAACCTCGATTCATGTGCGTATGTGGCTACATAGGGCATACAAGGTACCAACAAGACCCTTTCTGATTGAAGGATTGCCAAGGTTGCTGCTAACCCCTCCCCCCTCGTGATGTTGGCCATCTTGCCACACACCCTCGGTGCCTCAATCCCATCAGGGCCTGGGAGTAGTATCACGTGTTAAGAACTTTAGAAAGTTATAGGTTAAAGTCTCCCCCTGCCCCCCCCCCCCCCCCCCCCATCCGTACATGAGGCAAAGATATGGTGTGTTAATTAATGACTATAGGAATGGGAAATGACTGGCAACATACCGAGCAAATCAGTGTTAAACAGGTCAAATTATTGAATGGTCTGGGGCCCTGTGCTAATGGTCTGGGGCCCTGTGCTAATGGTCTGGGGCCCTGTGCTAATGGGCAAATGTATTTAACTATTGCTGGCTGCTCTCAAAAGAAATTTTATCATCTTGATTTCAAAGGCATCCCCAATGCAATGGATGCACTTCAACTTTTCCAATATATGTTTTATTTACTTATCAGTTTTCTGCTTCAGATCTTGTTTTATTTCTTTCATGACTATAATAAAAATAGATCACGATCAACACCAGCACTTTTGTTGTCGATACAATATGCTCGGGGGCTGCCGCTAAGATATACACTACTACCTGACCCTAGCCATAAAACTTAAGGCCCACACGTTCTGAAGGCCATTGGTCATTCCAACATCAGACTCTAATGTGGTTGAAGGAGTTTCTATGTCAGAGAGCATCAGAGGCTGCCTACAACAGCTCCTGTTCTCTGGGGGTGGAGCAGGTGAGACCTTGGTTGGCACCTAGAAATGGAATGGTCTGCACAGATATGCTTGTCATGTTTGGCTGGTATTCTACGGTCTGGGGCTACCAGATAGTTTGGTCACTAGGTGATCTCCTTGGAGACAGACATGAGAGGGGTGTGGCCACATGCTGGTGTTGATGCATCAGTTTTAGTGTAAGAAAAAGTCCTATATTAATATAGCCTTTACTTGACTTGGGGGAGGGAGGGCCACATTTAAGCAGGCAATGTACATATACAAATGCCAATTCAAATTGCATATAAAGTGCATGGGTGTGGCCACAGGGGAGATTGCTTCCCCAGACCCTGCTGCTGAGCTATGGGAGGGGACACGCCCCTCCCAATAAATAAATCACACATGCAGAGCAGTTGCACACAAAAGAAGTTTTGTATACACGTGCTTTACATAACTATCAGTCAGGTGAGACAATCGAGTATATATGTATGCAAAGCGGACCATCTATCTGTATTAATTGTACAAAATGTTCATATGTAATTGTACTATTTAACTTTTGTAGTTAGGAATTTAGTGATTTGTCTTCTCAATGAACGTCATAAATAACTCAGTGTGTTTTTCCCCTGAGCCTTCATCACCATACCAATGTCATAAAAATGTAACTCCAGTCTATTTAAGCCTGTATTTTACAGTGCTTCCCCAGACCCCATAACTGGTATGGGAGGAGACATGCCCCTCCCAATAAATAAATAACACTGTTAAGAAAATCATTAACCATATGCATACATGCTTTACATAACTATCCTTCAAGGTACATATGCATATGCAAACACATCATTCTATTGTTCAAAAAGTTCAAATGTAAATGTATTACTGATTTAGCTTGCCCAATTTTTGTTGCTGGCGAATTGAGTTCTCAATGACCACCATACGTCAAACAATTTACTGTTAGTGTTTTTTTCTTGTCCATGAGACGTTTAAAACGATATATGCCTTCATCACCAATTTCATTAAGACTTAAATCCAATAAAATTAAGCCTGTGTTCATTTCAAGGCTATCACACAATGCCACTGCTCCAGCTAATGTTATTCCACAGTTAGATAAGCAAAGTTCTTCAAGAGTGCTGTTGAGTTCAAGTCCTCGTCCAATATGGCATGCTCCAATATCAGAGACATTGATATTTCCTGATAATTCTAACCTCCTTAAAGATGGTGTACAAATGATAAACTCCTGAAGTATGAAGCCTTTACCTTTTTTAACATTTATATTTGACATAATCAATCGAAGGTCTTGTATTGATCGTCCCTTCAGTAATTGTAGAATGGACGTCAGACCTTTGCATCCTATGTTACAAAGTACTAATTTAAGTGACTTAATCCATACGAATTTTGAAATAATTTGAAGTGATTGCTCAACAGTTATGGATGAAAAGCAAAGTTGTTCCAAACAGTGTGGTTGATGTTGAAGCCCTTGAAGGAGTGACTTTGTACAACTTGGTGAAAGATTACACTCCAAAAGTGACAATTCTGTAATGCAAGACTTTGTAACGAGGCATCCCAGTGATAAGCAGTCAGATGGTGAAAGTGGTACATTCAACATTACAAGAGGCAATCCATAAGCCACTTCATACAGTGCTGGATTGTTAGCTTCATACAAGCAATTTGCTAATAACAGAATTTCTTTCCCCACACAAAATGAAGGTCTAGCATTACCTACATGTACAAGTCCCTGAACCAAAATAAAAACAAATGATTCAACACTATTATAAATATCATTGCTAACTGACCTTCAATACGCCAACAGTATCATCTAGATCTGACTGTTTCATTCCACATGACATCTTATGCTGCATTGCTTCTTCCAGTTTGTCATCATTAGACCTAAGCACCTGTTTAATCGAATTGTCATCTGTTTGACAGATGGTTTTTAAATATTTGGTTTCTTCACTACGCAATTTGGTACGATCTATCTGTCTCCAAAAAAGTTCTCTAAACTGCAAATGGGAAGCAAATACTGATACAACACTACTTCTGAATTCTGACAAGTCTATTAAAGAACTAGAAATGCTGTCAGAGAGAATGCTTTTGATTTGACCGTTTTGAAGAGAAGTGAGTCCAGCATAGAACTGGACCATTGTATCAAACCTTGGGTGGGCATATATGTTCCAGAAATAGTACAATTGATCATCAGGAGTCATCTTAGACATGTGTATGGCTGCTAGTAATTCTTGCATAGTGTGGTGAAAGAAAGAATATTTTATTTCTGGTCCAGTTTCCTCATGCATCTTTGATCCATGAAGTAGGCTCAAATGATCTGGAATTGAAAACAATTCATCTTTTGAAAATATAACTCTGTCTTCCATCAAGCCATGAAAAGCGAACTCACAAAAAGAACAAAAGGTTGTATTTAGATCATCTGGAAGGCTCTCCAATGAGGTGATTTTATGTTCCTTATCCGGCTCTTTGGTCATTATATGGCGTCGAATGCAGTTGATAACTAGTAACTTAAATATTTCCAACATGGTGGAGGGTAGGTTATCTTTCTTAACTTGATATACATACGCTACTATTGTTGCATTCAATGGAAGGTGACAGCTGCTTAACAAAGATGGCCGTGACTCTAACTCTGTCATAAGAGCTTGTGTTACGTCTTCATTACTGCTTGTTATGTCCATGATACATTCTTTTACCTCCAGGTCAGTAAATCCCTGTATTTGCAAGCGGGATGTTGCCAGGTGGAGAATTTCATCAGAAGACATACAGCGAGAAGTCACCACTACTGTACTGAATAGTAGCGAATGCTCTGGTGAGGATTCAATGATCTGATTAAAAATGGAGTTACGTTGTAACTTTTGTGGAAGTTCATCCCACCCGTCCAATAAAAACAAAACACATTAGTAGCCTTTATTTCTTCCCATGCACTCTCCTTCGTATCACTGCTGCATGGAAGTATGTCAGCCACAGAACCAAGTGGCTGTGCTGTGTTGTAATCCCTTAGCTTGATGTATATGACCAATGTGAATTCTTGAAATAGCTCACCTGATTCCCACTTCTGGCACATGTGCCATAGCAACCTGCTCTTTCCTGACCCAGGTGCCCCTTCTATTAAGATCACTTTTTTACGTTTCGCCTCTGGCTTATTGTCCTCATCCTCATCAAGTATATTTTCTAGTGCAACTGGAACCCTTCTCATTGCAGATATGTGGCCAAAACGTACCTCAGCGCTTTCTATATTCTGTATTTTTACAATGTCCAGTTTACAAAATTTCCCGCTTGAAGGTGGTGGCCAAATATCAGGTTTGGGATTGTGGTACGCGTACCATTGTTTGAGCTTAAGTGCGAATGGTGAAGGACTAGAGGGCGTGGCCGATATTTCGCGGACTCGTTCTGCCATATCATTTCGTTTTAGAAAACAAAAAGCTGTAGCTATCCGTTGGTAGGTGGCGAGCTCTTGAAACTTTTTCTTCCATTTCATGAGCATCTTAATCCTTTTAAGGGGAAGTTTTTGGTACGTTCGGTCCACATCTTCCACTTCTGCGTCCGATAGTCCAAGTGCATATGCCACCGTCTCCCAATCAGTGAGGTCTTTGGCAATCACCTTCAGATGGTCATCCGAACATGGGCGATCCATATAATCTTTAAATTGATGTCTGTCACTGTGCATCTAAAATAGGCCCTTGCCTGTATCAGCTTATAAGGAACTCAACTATCCTACGGTGTGAACGTGAAGGAAGATTCAATGGCGGCATCGGGAAAAACTCGTATGACATGATTATGTGTGAAATGGATTACTTTAGTTATTTGAATGCTATCGCCCAGCAAAGATACATGATCATTACATGGATAAGCTTCGTCTTCTAGACATATCCTTGGCGGACGACCCCTCCGCTGTTGCGAAGTTCTCACCTACCGTCTACCTCCTCCGATCCCCTACCCACCATCTACCTCCTCCCCTACCCACACCCCTCTACCTCCTCCCCTACCCGCACACTCTACCTCGTCTCCCTACCCACACCTCTACCTCCTCCCCCTACCCACACCTCTAACTCCTCCCCTACCCACACCCCTCTACCTCCTCCCCCTACCCTACCTCCTCCCCCCTCTACAGGCTCATACACACCATGCTCACTGATGGAAAATTCAACCAGCCGGAGGTCAACCTGCCCCTCCCCCTAGGGGTCACAGGTCCTCCCTCCCTCCTCTAACTCTCATGTGGTGGGCGGGGACCATCGCTCTGTTCAGTGCTATAGGACTGACCCGTGTGGGCAAACTGTGATGGAGTGGTGGTAGAACTGTTCTCTGTAAATGTTTTCACTTTGTACTGGAACAACGTTTTCTAGTTCCACAGTAAAGGGAACCAGAGGCTGCCCCAGCATTAACCGAGTGTAGGGGCGTGGCATAGTATGCTCAACGTCGTAACCAATTGTCTCTGGATTGTTGCTAATAATGCGTTCGAGCACGCGCTAGAAGCTAAATTATGCTCCGCATGTTGTAGTCTCTTTGGATTGTAGTAATTGACAAATTGGAGTTGGGGAGGGGGGGGGGGGGGCCAAGGCTCCCTGGTCCCCCTCCCTCTGGCATCCTCTGGTAACCATGGTTACACTGCTACCAACGAATAAATGCTAATGTGACAGTGAGGTTGTGGGTGAAGCTAACCCCCTCCTACAGTTCAAGTAGGTGGTAGGTCTGCTCTCCTATGTGTGATACCTCGTCATACATGTATTGGACTGTGTATTAAAATCAACGTGGGTTGGGGTCTAATATGTAGCCACACCCTCATTTTGAGTACTTCTGATGAGTGAAACGAATTAAGAATATGCAATTACCCAGAATCTGGATTCATTTGCATGTGTGGCTACAGCACACTACATGTAGCGGGGCATACAAGGTACCAATGCAAGACCCTTTCCAATCAAAGATTGCCAAGGTTACTGCTAAACCCTCCTTGTTGTGATGTGGGCCATCTTCCCCCCGCCCCCTAGCTAGGTACCTCAATCCCATCAGGGACTGGGAAGCCATTTGCAGTATACACATGTGCAGAATAGTATCATGTGTTAAAAGGACTTCTCCCCTATGGGACCAAGATATGATAAGTGTGTTAATGACTGAAGGAATGGGAAATGATCATGCATGAAGTACACCAAACAACAGCTACATGCATGGGTATAATCATCAAGTGGTCTGGGGCCCTATGCTAATGGTCTGGGGCCCTGTGCTAATGGTCTGGGGCCCTGTGCTAATGGTCTGGGGCCCTGTGCTAAAGGTCTGGGGCCCTGTACTAATGGTCTGGGGCCCTGTGCTAATGGTCTGGGGCCCTGTGGTAATGGTCTGGGGCCCTGTGCTAATGGTCTGGGGCCCTGTGCTAATGGTCTGGGGCCCTGTGCTAATGGTCTGGGGCCCAGTGCTAAAGGTCTGGGGCCCAGTGCTAAAGGTCTGGGGCCCAGTGCTAAAGGTCTGGGGCCCAGTGCTAAAGGTCTGGGGCCCTGTACTAATGGTCTGGAGCCCTGTGCTAGTGGGCAAATGTATTTACTGAACTATCTAGGCCCAGACCATAGCACACCAGCCAAACATGACAAGCATGTCAGACCATTCCACTGCTAGGCAACCAAGGTCTCACCTGCTCCACCCCCAGAGAACAGTAGCTGTTGTATGCAGCCTCTGGTACTCTCTGACATAGGAACTCCTTCAAGCACATTAGAGGCTTATGTTGGAATGACCAATGGCCTTCAGAACGTGTGGGTCTTAAGTTTTATGGCTAGGGTCAGGTAGTAGTGTATATCTTAGCAGCCCCCGAGCATATTATTGTATCTACAACTAAAGTGCTGGTGTTGATGCATTTTGTTATAGTCATCAAGTAAACGTCCTTTTCCTATATTAGCCTTGACTTGTGGGAGGGAGCCGGGAGGGGCTGTTTCACCATGTTTAAGCAGGCAATGCACATATACAAATGCCAAACCGCTGTGACAATTGGATATAAAGTGCATGGGTGTGGCCACAGGGGGATTGTACAGCACTTCCCCAGACCCTGCTGCTGAGCTATGGGAGGGGACGCGCCCATCCCAATAAATAAATCACACAGATCAGTTGCACAAAAAAAGTTTTTTATACACATGCTTACATAGCCAACAGTCAAGGTGTGACGATTGAGTATGTATGCAATTCAAAGACCATCTATCTGTATTAATATGTAATTGTATTTATTTAACTTTTGTTGTTGGTGATTCGACTTCTCACTAATCATAATTTACGTCATAATTAACAGTGTTTTTCCCCCTGACCATGAGACATTCATAACAATATTTGCCTTCGTACCAATGTCATTAAAATGTAACACCAGTACTAGTGCATTTAAGCCTGTGTTTTACAGTCCTTCCCCAGACCCCATAACTGGTATGGGAGGAGACATGCCCCCGCGGCTCCCAATCAATAAATAACACTGTTCAGTTAAAATAATCACTACCATATGCATCCATGGTGCTTTACATAAGTATCCTCATGCAAAGTGCATATGCAAGCACATCATTCTATTGTCCAAAAAGTTCAAATGTAAATGTATTTACATGTAGCTTGCCCAAATTTTGTTGCTGGTGAATAGAGTTCTCAATTATCAAAATTTACTGTTAGTGTTTTTTTCTTGTCCATGAGACATTTATAACGATATTTGCCATCATCACCAATGTCATTAAGACTTAAATCCAGTGTATTTAAGCCTGTGTTAGTTTCAAGGCTATCACACAATGCCACTGCTCCAGCTAAGGTTATTCCACATAACGACAAGCCAAGTTCTTCAAGAGTGCTGTTGAGTTCAAGTGCTCGTCCAATATGGCATGCTCCAATGTCAGAGACATTGATATTTCCTGATAATTCTAACCTCTTTAAAGATGGTGTACAAATGATAAACTCCTGAAGTATGAAACCATTACCTTTTTTAACATTTATATTTGACATAATCAATCGAAGGTCTTGTATTGATCGTCCCTTCAGTGATTGTAGAATGGACGTCAGACCTTTGCAGCCTATGTTACAAAGTGCTAATTTAAGTGACTTAATCCATCTGAATTTTGAAATAATTTGAAGTGATTGCTCAACAGTTATGGATGAAAAGCAAAGTTGTTCCAAACAGTGTGGTTGATGTTGAAGCCCTTGTAGGAGTGACTTTGTACAACTTGGTGAAAGATTACACTCCGAAAGTGACAATTCTGTAATGCAAGACTTTGTAACGAGGCATCCCAGTGATAAGCAGTCAGATGGTGAAAGTGGAACATTTAACATCACAAGTGGCAATCCATAAGCCACTTCATACAGTGCTGGATTGTTAGCTTCATACAAGCAATTTGCTAATAACAGAATTTCTTTCCCCATACAAAATGAAGGTCTCGCTTCACTTGCAAGTCCCTGAACCAAAATTAAAACAAATAATTCAACACTATAATAAATATTATTGCTAACTGACCTTCAATACGCCAACAGCATCATCTACTTCTGACTGTTTCATTCCACTTGACATCTTACGCTGCATTGCTTCTTCCAGTTTGTCTTCATTAGACCTAAGCACCTGTTTAACGTGATTGTCATCTGTTTGACAGATAGCTTTTAAATATTTAGTTTCTTCACTACCCAATTTGGTAACAGACATCAGTCTCAAACAAATTTCTCTAAAATGTGAATGGGAAGCTAATACTGAAACAACACTACTTCTGATTTCTGAAAAGTGTTTTAAAGAACTAGAAATTCTGTCAGACAGAATGCTTTTGATATCATTAATTTGAAGAGAAGTGAGTCCAGCATAGAACTGGACCATTGCATCAAACCTTGGCAAGCCATATATGTTCCAGAAATACTTCACTTGACAATCAGGAGTCATCTTTGACATATGCAGGGCTGCTAGTAATTCTTGCATAGTGTGGTGAAAGAAAGTGTATTTTATTTCTGGTCCAGTTTCCTCATGCATCTTTGATCCATGAAGTAGGCTTAAATGATCAGGAATTGAGCACAATTCATCTTTTGAAAATATAACTCTGTCTTCCATCAAGCCATTAAAAGCTAACTCACAAAGAGAACAAAAGGTTGTATTTAGTTCATCTGGAAGGCTCTCCAATGAGGTGATTTTATGTTCCTTATCCGGCTCTTTGGTCATTACATGACGTTGAATGCAGTTAATAACTAGTAACTTAAATATTTTCAACATGGTGGAGGGTAGGTTATCTTTGTTAACTTGAAAAACGTATGATGTTATTGTTGCATTCAATGGAATATGACAGCTGCTTAACAAAGATGGCCGTGACTCCAACTCTTTCATAAGAGCTTGTGTTACTTCTTCATTACTGCTTGTGATGTCCATGATACATTCTTTTACCTCCAGGTCAGTAAATCCCTGTATCTGCAAGCGGGATGTTGCCAGGTGGAGAATTTCATCAGAAGACATATAGCGAGAAGTCACCACTACTGTACTGAGTAGAAGCGAATGCTTTGGTGAGGGCTCAATGATATGTTTAAAAATGGAGTTACGTTGTAACGTTTGTGGAAGTTCATCCCACCCATCCAATAAAAACAAAACTTTTTTTCCATCAGTAGCCTTTATTTCATTCCATGCACTCTCCTTCATATCACTGCTGCATGGAAGTATGTCAGCCACAGAACCAAGTGGCTGTGCAAAATCCCTTAGCTCGATGTATATGACCAATGCGAATTCTTGAAATAGCTCACCTGATCCCCACTTCTGGCACATGTGCCATAGCAACCTGCTCTTTCCTGACCCAGGTGCCCCTTCTATTAAGATTACCTTTTTACGTTTCGCCTCTGGTTTACTGTCCTCATCCTCATCAAGTATATTTTCTAGTGCAACTGGAACCCTTTCCTCAGCAGATATGTGGTTAAAACGTACCTCAGGGCTTTCTATATTCTGTATTTTTACAATGTCGAGTTTACAAAATTTCCTGCTTGAAGGAGTCGGCCAAATATCAGGCTTGGGATTGTTGTACGCGTACCATGTTTTGAGCTTAAGTGCGAATGGTGAAGGACTTGAGCGTGTGGCCGATATTTCGCGAACTCGTTCTGCCATATCATTTCGTTCCAGAACACTAAAAGCTGTAGCTATCCGTTGGTACGTGGCGAGCTCTTGAAACTTGTTCTTCCATTTCATGAGCATCTTAATCCTTTTAAGCGGAAGTGTTGTGGGCGCTTGGTCCTGTGGGCCGTCCACATCTTCCACCTCTGCTTGTGATAGTCCAAGTACATATGCCACCGTCTTCCAATCAGTGAGGTCTTTGGCAATCAACGCCAAGTGGTCATTCGAACATGGGCGATCCATACATTATATTCCTTGGTACTGTCACCACATCCCACCGTATAAGGAAATTAATTATGTTTAGTATAACGTCACGTCCGATCCGGCGTTCATCCGCAACAAAATTAATTATTAAAATGAAATTCATTTCAATTCATGCTGGCCGCCATCTTGGTTCTCAAGTAAGTCAAGTTACTACGTGACGGTGTATAGAACGGTATGGGCAATTTATGCACGTTTTGGGTCTCGTAAGTCGTAATACTTTTATATTCTTACCATGGAATGATGTCAGTGCCCACTGTAAAAAAATAAAACCAAACCCATAATCACGTACTGTGAAGTAACTTCAGCCTTGTGCACCAAGATGGCGGACAACAGATCATTTTTATTTCATTGTTCACGCGATGAAAAGGGTCTATATGATCAGGGATATTAAATACATGGATTGGAAACGAGGCTGATATACGGCTGAATTACGGTATTCCTAATTTCCATCCGTGTTGCGCTTGAGGGCTATTCTTAGAGTCGCGAAATCGCAGAAACGAAAAGCTACACTTGGTAAGTTGGTTTCTTTCTAATTAAGAGGCAGGTTTTACTAATGGGATCAGTCACGCTTTACTTTTGAAGCGTTCGGATCGCTTAGGCTTCGAGTCACGAAATCTCCTGAACAACTTCCCGTACAACAGATCTGAAAACTTTGAACTACACCCCTGAAACCCGTCCACTGGGATCAGCATTCATGTCATATTCGTCCGAGTCAACAGCAAACTCACCAATTCAGAATCCATGTAGGTGCAACACGGATGGTTTTCCGGTACACGTAGACTACGGAACCGTTTCCAATCCATGTATTTAATATCCCTGATATGATAGCCAGAGACAAGTCTCGTTCCCAGACTCACATACGGCAGTAGCGGTTGGAATACATCACCGCTACGGGAATGCATATCAGGCTGGGGACGAGACTATCCAGAGACATGGGCTCGGGCCTGCAGCCAGTCCACAGACTCACCGTCACTCTTTTCTGCATGCAGTCATAAGTATCATTTCCTTTCCTCCCCAGTCTACATGTAAGCTTACTAGTAATTCATTCCATCTTTACCCAGAGATAATAAACAATATACATGTACCTACATCCTGATTTTGTGACTACCTGTTATTTTAAGGATTATTATTCTCTACCAATCACATGGCAAAAATCACAATGAAGATGCATGTAAAGTTACTAGGTAGAGATGTCCAAATGATGGTCATGAGAAGAAAGCGTGTGATGCCACCTAGGATACTATCCAATTGGCCAAAATGAGGGTCACTTAAGACTTCGCGCTGCTACATCGTAGATATTATAAAATTCAACCTGCCCCTCCCCCTAGGGGTCACCGGTCCCCCCTCCCTCCTCTACCTCTCCTCCATTGTGCCTGTTGTGCTCTCGCCATATGGGGCATGTGGTGGGCGGGGATCATCGCTCTGTTCAGTGCTATAGGACTGACCCGTGTGGGCAAACTGTGATGGGGTGATGGTGTGATGGTAGAACTGCACCCCACCCTGACCCCCCAGTCCCCAAAACTATGTGACTGCATGCATGATACACAGGTGCTAACTTTTATATTTTATAACACAGGCACTAGGCTAAGCTGCATGCGCTGAAACATGCAGGTTCCTAACTTTATTATATACATGTAACACAGGCTACAAAATGTACATGTACATGTAGGTCCAAAATAAAATTAAGACTAGTTGCCCATGCAGTAGACTAGTGGATCCTACACGTATTTTACCGGAGCAGGTCACACGTACATCATGTGACCTGACCTACATTAGTCAACAGAGTGCTTCAAGCAAATGTAGCATTGCAGTATGTACAAAGAGGTGTGTAATGGCAGGTGTGTGTAATGTGTATCCATGACAACAAATAATCATTGTTAAACATGTCCGTTCACCCCATGTTCTTTTTGTTCCCAGAGCCATACCTATGAGCTGTGAGGGAGGGAGGGGGAGGAGAAGTAATTGTTATAAAGCAGGTGCCCAGTCCACCTGATCTCATCCCCAGTCCATCAGTCTACATGGCCTTGTCCCCAGTCCACCCAACCAAACATTTCAACTACTTACTGTCTTTGTAGTCATCAAATGCCCTGGCCTTTCTTATGCTTTCCTCCGTCTCTACCTCCTCCTCCTCCTTCATCTTCTCTCTGGCCTCCTCATGTGACCGTTGAACCACTGGTGCAGAGCTGGGGAGGAGAGGTGGGAGGAGCAAAGTTAGGTCAACATAACATCAACACCTTTGAGGTGGTAGACATCAATGTGCTCATATGGTGTGTCATGACTAAGTCATGTGACATACAGTGAGTGCCATGTGACATGGTGAGCCATGACTAAGTCATGAATGAGACATATGGTGAGTATGACTAAGTCATGTGACAAATGGTGACTAACTCATGTGACATACCTTTTATGGGCATCAGCCTGCTCCTTGTACCTGTCCCTGAAGAACTGTTCAAGGGAGACACTAGGAAGGCTCGGGTACCCAGCCCCAAGGACATGAGCCTGGGGACCAGGATAATCTCATAATGCCTACCATACCATATATGGTATATATCACTAACTAACCTGCATTGCCTCTCGTGTGATGACAAATGGTTTTGAAGGAGGCCTGGGCACCGGTTCAGGTTCCGTGGCAACAGGCCCCACCCCTAATAGCTCCGCCTCCTGGCTGGCACTGCGGATGAGGTCCAGGCACCTGTACACCCACACCTTGAGGAGGGTGATGGTGTGTTCCCTCAGCACCTCCTCACTGCTCCCCTCGGGGCCAAGCCTGGAGGTGAGCTCCTGCATCCATGAGGGCAGAGTAAAGATCAGCAGCAGGCCTTACTCCCCCTCCCCTATCTTCCCTTCCACATCCCTTTCCTCTTTCTTGCTTCCCCTCCCCAAGTGTGTAGTGAATGAGCATTTTCCCAACTAGTTAATTAACTATTTGGTCAAGCATAACTTTAAGGGGGGGAGGAGAGGACCTATCAGGAGCAATAGCATATGGCTGAGTGGTGGGGGTTATTAAGAATTGCCATATGATGGGGAGGAGATAGATGGAAGAGTGGTGACAGGGATAAGGTCCACAGGGGAAGGAGGAGGATGGTAGGTAAGATGGAGGGGAGGGCTGAGTACCTCAAACATCCTCTCCAGTTGCTTTTGGGCCTTCAGTCTGGTGATCTTGACATGGCGCTCTGCTGACAGCTGCTCCAAGGTCTTCTTAGGGGGAGGGGCACATGCCCCAGTGGGCTGGGAGATGTCTGGAAGTTCCTGGGGTGTGTGTGGAGGTGGGGAGGTTGTGAGGTGTGTGGGAGGAGGTGGTTGTAGGGTGTAGATGGAGATGTTGGGTGATGGTACAATCAAACACACATCACATCCTACAGAACCTACACATGTATGTAATCACACGGCACACCCACTACCATAGTTACATAACATCTTCAACACCACATACCTCGTTAGTGATGGAGTATGCTTTGCAGCGTTGTAAGTAGTCCATACAGTAGACCTGTGAAGGCCAGCATAGCATATGATGGGTGTTGGAATGGTATGGGGTATTGGAATGGTATGGGGGTACGTGTTGGAATCGGAATATATGGATATCAATGTGAATATAGAATATGGGATTTTTCCAAGCAGCAATGTTGAAAGCTTCTATGCTTTGCGTGGGAGTGGGGTACATCCCCCCCCCCCCCCCCCCCCCTTTGTGGAGATCACAAATTGTAACTACCTTTCCTAAAATCCCACTTTTAAAGGAAGCCCCTCCCACTATAATTTCTTCCTACACCTACACGTATGCATATCATTGGCCTGAACACAGCAGCAACGAAAGCTCCAGTCCCCATGCCAGTGTCAATCCTCACTGGGGTAAGTACAAAATGTATGCCAGGTGTGTGTGTGTGTGTATACACGTGCATGTGTGGTGTGTGGGTGTGGGTGTTGTGTGTGCTGGGAGGGTAGGCACAGTGTGGTTCACTGTAAAGTCAAGACAAGCGGATAAGATTACTGAGAAGATTACTAAGGTGTACTATGGGAGGACTCATTGTGTATGCATGTGTGCATTTGTGTACCATGTGTGTGTGTGATGTGTGTATGCACGTGTGTGTGCACATAGGTACATCTGCATGTGGTGTGTGTGTGTGGTGTGTGGTGCATGGCTTACCAACGCTTTCTCTACGGTCTGCAGCCTATCACCGTCCATCTGCTGCAGAGTGACGTCAGCCAAAAGCGCGGGAAGAAGCATGTACCTTCACAATGGAAACGAAAAGTGGTCGAACAGCACGTATTTTTACGTCACGAAAACAGTAACTGCACACGTGACTATAGAGCGAGTAGTATAGGCATACTTCAGGTCGGCTGTTGCCACATCTTCGAGTTCTTCATTTGGGCTGAACAGGCCCAGGTTATTCACCATCTTGGTCGCGGTCTCGAGCGAAGAGATGGCCTCTGCCAGGCATGTCTGCACGAGTGGGGAAGGGATCTTCAACGAGCCGCGCGTTTTGCAGGCACCATCTTTACCTTGTAGTCTTTGCTGTCGCTTGTTAGAGTTCCGCCGTCTATTGCCTTTTGGGCGTCGAATCCTCGTTTGAAGAGGTCGGCAAGCGAAGGGCTCGATGGTCTTTGGGACATTTATAATGCAATGACAGGTAAGATAACGTCATTAATATCAAACCCATTTTTGGCCTATTATATTGGAGTGACGTACCGTCATGTGCTCTAGGCACATGACGTAATTAATGCTTGTTTTGTGTATTGCTGAGTAATAGTTTGATATCTCTATCGTACTTACAACTACTTTTGTGACAAAGCTGGCCATGAATCGTTTGTTCGGAGGGACCGGGAAGAAGAAGGCACCGCCTCCCAACCTGACGGACGCCATTGCCAATGTTAGTTGGGAAGACGACTTGGAGGAGGCAGTTTGTGTTCACGGCTATGTCCCCTTTTAGGTCGATGGTAGAGGAGAATCGGTGGAGAAGAAGATATCGAAGCTTGACCTGGAGCTGAAGAAGTACAAAGACCAGATGAGCAAGATGAGAGACGGCCCGTCCAAGGTAACTTGGGGGGTGTGGCGTTCAGTAAGAGAAACGCGGGCATAGGTCCCATGTGCAAATTTAGCGTACTTTACGGTTGTCGTCCCTCGAGTGCGGGACGTGACGCTTTGGAAATTTATTTTTATAAAAGTTGTTTGACATTGGTGAGACCAGGCAAAAGGGATTGGTAGTCACGTGACCTTTGTAACCGTTCACCAGTGATCTCAGCGCACCTACAGTGTAGTGTCAATATGTTGCAACCATTTTGTTATATTTTTCAGTTATTTAACCACTTATGTAGCCACCCTTTTATTAATACTCCCACACCACTCCTCTCCCACCCTTCTCCTCTCCCTCCCTTCTTATACCCTCTTCCCTTCCCATACTTCCCTTCTCCCTCCCTCCTACTACCACCACACCTCCCTTTTCCCTTCTCCCTCTTCCTCTATTCTCCCTCCCTCCTCCCTCCCTCCCTCCCTCCCTCCCTCCCTCCCTCCCTCCCTCCCTCCCTCCCTCCCTCCCTCCCTCCCTCCCTCCCTCCCTCCCTCCCTCCCTCCCTCCCTCCCTCCCTCCCTCCCTCCCTCCCTCCCTCCCTCCCTCCCTCCCTCCCTCCCTCCCTCCCTCCCTCCCTCCCTCCCCCCCCACCCCTCCCTCCCTCCCTCCCTCCCTCCCTCCCTCCCTCCCTCCCTCCCTCCCTCCCTCCCTCCCTCCCTCCCTCCCTCCCTCCCTCCCTCCCTCCCTCCCTCCCTCCCTCCCTCCCTCCCTCCCTCCCTCCCTCCCTCCCTCCCTCCCCCCTCCTCCCACAGAACATGATCAAGCAGCGTGCCCTGCGTACCCTGAAGCAGAAGAGGCACTATGAGCAGCAGCTGGAAGGCCTCAGGAGCCAGTCCTTCAACATGGAGCAGGCCAACTTTGCCACCCAGCAGCTCAAGGACACCAAGACCACGGTGGACGCCATGAAGATGAGCGTCAAGGAGATGAAGAAGGAGTACAAGAAGGTCAACATAGACCAGATAGAGGTACGTCTGGTCCCCAGACCTATTTCCCAGAGCTCTAGTTTGTAAGGCATTGGCCTCTAGATGTGATCGTATTGCCACTGGGGTCATGGTCATTGTATAACACCAAGCCTTAAGAGCTACATCAAGATTAGGCTGCAATCCCAGATCTAAAATTTCTCACAATCGTGTATCCGGAGAGGGTGCTCCTCCGTGTGCACTTGAGTACCCCCACCCACCCCCACCCCCTCACCACACCCACACCCACTCACCCCACCATCCCACCCACCCCACCACCCCTACTCTCTCCCTTTTCCAAAGCAGCCAACAGTATTAACGATTGCAAACGTATTGCTAAATAAAGCACACCATATTAACACAAAGGTGTCCTGCAGGAGCTCCACGTCTCGTATAGGGCCTGAAGCACCCCCACCCCCTCACTGAAATACCCTGGATATGCCACTGTCTCTGTGTGCTTAAAATGGTTTTAATTTTTTATTTTTAAGTTTATGCAAGTTACAAAGAACAGTAGCTAAGGGTTAATACATGATCAATGTATATTTCGGCCTTGGAGGTTTAAATGGTGCACACTTTTCTAATCATACGTGTAGCTGTAGGATTTATGGCTCCACCAGTGTTATTTGTGGGGGGATTTGTGGGTGCAGTGTTGGTACACGTATATATACCCTCTTGGTGCATTCTGATTGGTCCAGAACCTTCACGATGACATGGAGGACATGTTGGAGCTGGCCAATGAGGTGGGGGAGACCCTGGGGAGAGCCTACGGCCTGCCGGATGACGTGGACGAAGATGACCTTGAAGCAGGTGGGTAGGGGTCCCATTAACTGCATGGGGCTGGGGACCAGGCAGCATCGCCTTTGACTGTACTAATCAGCCAGTCATCCCACGATTGATGATCAAATGAACTAAACGTCCGGGATATGGTGAAAGAAAACTACACCATTGCTTAAAGCCGGCATACGTGGGAAGACTTCAGGGTGACTTGTCATGCAACTCAAAATGGGTAAAAGTTCAGTAAACTATCAGTAAACTAAAGAATTACTGAACTTTTACCCATGTACATGTATACATGTATTGATTTCAGTTGCATGTGACAAGTCGCCTGGAAGTGTGTGCTGGCCATTAAGAAATGTTAGAACGGAAAGTCGTTTTTATCTATCTTTTGTGGGTTTGTAGTGAACATGATAACAAGTGTGCACACGTTGCTTCTAGAGTAGCGTTGCCATGGGTTACAAGCTGTACTTAATTATGGCACTGTTATCGTCAGACCTCACACATGTATTCAAATCTCTGTGTGTGCGCTGTTCCTCAAACAAATGAAATGTCCAACCATTTTGTGGCAAATACATGTAATTATCCCATGTGCATGTGCATGTGCGTTGTACTTGCATCAAGTTATCTTGTGGTCCTACATGTATGTGGAAATCAAAATCACAGTAGAGGTGGTTACCATAGTGATAAATATAACGCAGTACCCACTCATCACCACTTCTCCTTCATCTCCCCTTCCACCTCCTCCTCCCCAGAACTCTCTGCCCTCGGGGATGATATGCTGGCAGACGAGGACACATCTTACCTGGATGCAGTCAGTGCTCCAGACCCTCCTAGTGGTGTGCCCCAGGAGAAGGCCAAAGAGAAGGTACACACACCAACATGTGGGAGGGAGGGAGAGAGGGGAGGGAGGTCAGACTGTTGGTACACATGTGATGGTCAGGCTGTTGGTACGCATGTGGTGCATGTGGTGGTCAGACTATAGATATCCATGTGATGGTCAGGCTGTTGGTACGGTGTGGTGGTCAGACTATAGATATCCATGTGGTGGTCAGACTGTTGGTACACATGTGGTGGTCGGGAAGGGGAGGGGTTAAAGTTTGTTTCTACGAGATTGCCATGGTAACTATTAAGCATGGAAGAGGGCATGAACATTCTTATTGATGCCCACTCCATTATTGACTCCTGCACACACAACACTTCCCTGGTTGTGTGTTTCATACAATGCTGCCCAGTAGTGGGCTGTGATGGAAGAATTGTTTGAACAGTTTGTAAAGATCTCCTTTCCCTCCGCAGGGTGGGGTGGCATTGGACGAGTTTGGTCTACCTGTGCAGCAGTGATTGGTGGTTCTCAACAAACACATTCCGTTCACCTATTCTACTGTTTTTTTTTGAAGCTGTGTGTACTAAATGTATTTAATAAGTGTCTACACATGTATATGACATAACCCCTGTGATCGTTTATCACATCTGTGCTGTCATGACAACAGTACATTGAAAACCGCTGATAATTAGAACAATCGTTTTGGAAATAGCATTACATTACCTTTGGGGGAAGGTGCTGTTCATCACTACTGATAATCAGAGCATTGAGCATGACCTTTGGTACTGATCTATTGGAGATTACAGGCCAGGCGAACTCGGTCCGAAGTTGCTGTGGCCAATGATGGGCGTGGCAACCTACCCGGGTAGGGTGCAGGAGGGGGGTACCCTAGTCTCGTGCCCAGACCCAATGCATCGCAGTTGCGGATGAATTATAAGCGGTAAATTCATCCGCAGCTGCGATGACTAGGGGTTGTAATTCATCCGCAGCTGCGATGCATTGGGTCTGGGCACGAGACTAGGGGTACCCCTCCAGCCCAGCTGGAGCGCTGTAAGCTCCCCCATCGGGATCTGGGGCGGGGCCCTAGGAGCAAACGCTTTTTTGCGCTGGAAAAACTCAGAAAGCTATTGGACGGATCCATCCTTGACATCACTGCAAAAATATGTGTGTATCAGTGCTGTGTATTAGAGTACTCTTAACTGGCTTAAGTCGAGTTGGGTATTGTACTGATGAGAGGGAAGAAGCTGCAGAGACCTTTGTTAGTAATGTTTCAAATTAAACCGAATCTGCTCTTTAGTCTTTAGTAGATCTTCCATTCTACTTATGTATCCAGTTAGGCGGCGGACGATGCAGCTTAAAACCCAAGTGCAAGGCATTGTAACGGAACGTACTGCCGGCTCAAATAATGTTACACGGACTATTAGTATAGGCCTATAGATACAGTAGTATCCACAGAAAGGTGTGAAGGAACGTAATCACGTAACGTCGCGTTAGACCACACCCACTGGTGGGAAAGATTCAACGGTGAACATCGGGAAAAAGCACATGTTTTGTAGTTACTGTGAAATGGATTACTTTAGTTCTTTGAATGCTATCGGCCAGCAAAGATACATGGATAAGCTTCGTCTTCTAGACTTATCCTTGGCGGACAACCCCTACAATGTTGCCAACTCGATTAACTTTGTGAAGGATATGTCTCATTGGCCTCCTGTTGATCGCCCTGGAGTCTACACATGTCAGCAAATGCTGCAGTGGAAGCAATTGGATGCGTACAACTATTTCACGGGCGGATGTGTTTGCACTGTGCATGGATCTAAGACTGAAAGACAAGTGAGTGTGTGAAACTGAAGGCTCTCGTGAACCCAGAGATAATATATTATCTCTGGTGAACCCAAGCATGAGAAATCCAGAAAATGCTCACAGCGCTTGGGTAGCGACCAAGAAATCAGTCTGGAGATATAGTGGCAGTATATATGTAGGCTCACCCAGCCATGCAGGTACAGTGGGCTGCCACCTATAGCTACCACCTCCTGCATCCTTCTCATCTCACTACCTCCCATCCCTCTTATCCACACTCACTATAGCCTTCCGTCACTCTCCCTCCTCCCTCTCCCAGTGGGCTGCCACTATATCTCCAGATTTCTTGGTCGCTACCCAAGCGCTGTGAGCACTTTCTGGATTTCTCATGCTTGGGTTCACGAGAGCCTTCAGTTTCACACACTCACTTGTGTTTCTTAGATCCACAGTGCAAACAAATCCACCCGTGAAATAGTTGTACGCATCCAATTGCTTCCACTGCAGCATTTGCTGACGTGTGTAGACTCCAGGGCGATCAACAGGAGGCCAATGAGACATATCCTTCACAAAGTTGATCGAGTCGGCTCCGCCAAGGATAATTCTAGAAGACGAAGCTTATCCATGTATCTTTGCTGGGCGATAACATTCAAAGAACTAAAGTAATCCATTTCACACATAACTACAAAATCGCTTTTTCCCGATGCCCACTGTTGAATCTTTCCCACCAGTGGGTGTGGTCAAACGCGACGTTACATTCCTTACATTTAACACCTTTCTGTGGATACTATAATCATAGATAATAGAGTACTACTACTCTATTATCTATGCTATAATCTATTAGCTGATAGATGTTTTTGAAATAAGATTAATTGGATGTGTACCACTAACTAGCAGTCCGCAGCTCTTCAGCTTTACGTATTACTGCCTCCGTTTGGTCCGAAGATAAAGTAATGAATAGAAATCGAGATATTCTTTTCACCATAATCAATGGTATCTCAGTACTCGTTTGCTTACTGGCAGCCATCTTGGTGTTTGGTTTGAAGTTATATAAAAAGCTCGTATATCGACTAGGTGTCTACCAGGTGTTGTCCTCGTTGGCGTTTGCAACGGTGGAAACTTTGCAAATCATGTTCATCAATTATGACGAACATCCACAAGTTTACGGTCGAGTGTGCACAGCCATTGGGTGGTTTAGCGTCTACACTCGATGGATGAAGCTACTCTTCACGATGTGGGTAGCCTTCCATCTCTTCTGTTTTGCCGTACTCCACAAGAACCTGCAGAAGCTTGAAGTGTTGTACGTTGTGACATCATTATTCGTGCCAGCAGTAATTGCCGCTGTACCTCTGACGACCCACAGTTACAGACTTAGTCCGTTGCATAGTTATTGTTACATCGAAAATTCTAGCGGTAGTCAGGTAGAGTTGATTGAAAATCTTGCTCTGTGGGATCTTCCGGCAATGGTTATTCTGGTGGTACTATCCATTGGTATGGTTGTCATGGTTATAAAACTAGCTCATAGAGCTTGTTGGAGATCAAAGTATGAACCAATCACTGAAGGTGACCTGTTTCAGAAGGCTCTTAACCAGCTCCTTCCCCTGGCTGCTTTCCCAATATTGTTCTTCGTCTGCATAATACCAGAGCTCACCAATCATATCTTTGAGGATGACAGCGCCACACCTGGCAAGTCAATCTTAACTGTCGAGCTAATATTCATTTCCATGTGGAGTATGGCTTCAGGTGTGACACTTCTAATCCACTTATGTGTGTATGCCAAAAGGCAGAGGAGTAGGAGTGGTGTACTCGTGCATAGCTGCCAGTAAAACTGGTCACAACTGTAGGACAGATTATTGTGATATGGAATAGATATTTGAGTGATTGAAATATAAATCCAACACTTAAATTAAACATCACTGTAGATCCTTTGTAGTGTGTGCATGTGCTGTATACTTACTAATGTAATTGGAACACACAACTGAATAGACATTCAATGTTCTTTTTGCAATGTAAATACATAATAACATCAAATTAAACTACAGCCGGTTGTGGTTTTAGTGCTTAGTGGCAACAGCTTCAACGGTGCTCACTCAGCACCTCATTGACAACAGCTTCCACAGTGCTCCCTCAGCACCTCATTAAAAGCAGCTCCCATGGTGTTCCCTCAGCACTTCATTGACAACAGCTCCCACAGTGCTCCCTCAGGACATCATTGAAGACCCTGACATCACTGCTGATAATTGAACATCTTTTGGGAAGGCCCTGGTCATCACTACTGATAATACCATGGGGGAAGGCCGTATTCATCACTGCAGATAATTAGAGAATTGAACATGACCTTTGGCAGTACATAAATCAAGTCTGCGATATATGCTCTTGGTGGGACAACTACTTCACACTGGTTTGAAAGACTGATCTATTGGTGGTACAATACTATTGGGCAGATCCAAGACTATTTAAACATGCTGCATGTGTGTATCATGCAGTGCAGTGAGTTGTGCAGTGTACTCTTAACTGACTTAAGTGAAGTTGATCTGAGTTAGATAGAAAAGGGTATTAATTACAGTAGCAATGAGGGTAAGACCCTAGAGAGACCTTTGTAGTAATGAACATTGACTCCTAATTAAAACTTAATTATTATCATCATAATTATCTCTGCTCTTATGCCTCTTGATAGCGTATCGCATATGGAGAAACGAGTGGTCACCCAAATTTATCAAATTTACAAGTTTACATAGTCTGAATTTTTGGAGCTCATTCTTTACAAATAATATTCAAGTGTAGTTGCATTGATTTTTTATATTACTTAGTAACTAAATAAGATAAACCTTAATTACCCCGGAAAAATTGTTAAGCTCTATTAGCAGAAATACAGCCAACATTATGGGGTTTGTATTGAATCAGTGTTTTGGTTCCAGGAGTCAAAATAGTGGTTTAATTCCATAGACATATGTATACAAAATGTACTTTTTATAATCTAATCATAATATTCCAATATTTATAAGTCTTGTTTGCAATGAGATAAACACTAATCAGGTTCCTGGTTCACTATCCATTGGAGTGTTTTATTATGGTATGGGAGCATTTTTACCACTAAATGCTTTGGTTCCTGGTGATTGGAAAGCCATCAAGGTCACTGGTGTTCATAATTCAATGATTGCCATTAAAAATGGTGGTCATGCCATATATGGATTTGGAGCCGGATCTTATAAGTTATAATCTAGTGAAGTGAGCTAGCTAGTTATCTATCTACTAGCACCTATAACTTCATGTAATTGAGAGGTGTAAAAATTTGGGTGAAGGGCTCAGACTGAACTGTCTGCCAGATGGAACCATAGGGCTACATCTTCAATGCAAAATGAATAGAGCACTGTTAGCTTCAGAACGGTTCTAATAGTGGCCCACCAAATACCCTCCCCACATGTTGGTGTGCGTACCTTCTCTTTGGACTCCTCCTGGGGCACACCACTAGGAGGGTCTGGAGCACTGACTGCATCCAGGTAAGATGTGTCCTCGTCTGCCAGCATATCATCCCCGAGGGAGGGAGGGAGGGAGGGAGGGAGGGAGGGAGGGAGGGAGGGAGGGAGGGAGGGAGGGAGGGAGGGAGGGAGGGAGGGAGGGAGGGTGGGAGGGATGTCAGACTGTTGGTACACATGTGGTGGTCAGACTGTTGGTTGACCTCTTCCATGATAGATGAAATGTTTTTAAAAACACATAAGTGGCTTAGAAAAACAGCATGAGCTCACAATACGGGGGGGGGGGGGGGGGGGGGGGGGGGGGGGGCTGGGAGAAGGGAGGGGTTAAAGTTTGTTTCTACGAGATTTCCACGGCAACTATTAAGCATGGAAGAGGGCATGAACATTCTTTTTGATGCCCATTCCGTTATTGACTCCTGCACACACAACACTTCCCTGGTTGTGTGTTTCATACAATGCTGAATGGGCAGTGATGGAAGAATTGTTTGAACAGTTGTTAAGGATCTCCTTTATCTCTGTAGGGTGGAGTGGCATTGGACGAGTTTGGTCTACCTGTGCAGCAGTGATTGTTGGCTCTCAACAAACACATTTCATTCACCTTTTTAATTTTATTTTATGACGTTGTGTGTACTAAATGTATTTAATAAGTGTCTACACATGTGTATAACATAACCCCTGTGATAGTTTATCACATCTGCGCTGTCATGAGACAACAGTCCCTTTGAGGGGAGACTATGTTGAAAACTGATAATTAGGTTAATCACTACTGATATCTAATATATTACCTTTGGGGAAAAGTGCTGTTCATCACTACTGATTATCAGAGCATTGAACATTATCTTTGGTAGTATATAAATCAAGTCTAATGGTGGGACAGCTTTAACTACTTCACAACTGGTTTGAAAGACTGATCTATTGGAGATACAATACTATTGGACGGATCCATCCAGGACATGACTGCGAAATATGTGTGTATCAGTGCAGTGTAGTACTCTTAACTGACTTAAGTCGAGTTGGGTATAACTTTAGTGATAAGAACTAGGGAAGGACCTGCAGAGACCTTTGTTAGTAATCTTTCAAGCCGAATTATTGCTATCTGCTCTTTAGTAGATCTTCCATTCTTCTTACTGGTGCAGCTTAAAACCCTAGGGCAAGGCATTGAAACGGAACGTACTGCTCAAATAATGTTACATCCTGTTAACTGCAGCTGCCACAAATTGTATACAGAACAAATTTATGCATCCCTGACCAAATCAGAGATAATATATATTCTCTCTGATTACTAGATAAATGAATACGGAGGATGTTTTTGAAATAAAATTAATTGGATGTATACCATTAAATTAACCAGCCATTTTGAACAGTCCGCAGCTCTTCAGCTTTACGTATTACTGCCTCCATTTGCTCCGAAGATAAAGTAATGAATGGAAATGGAGATAATCTTTACACCGTAATCAACGGTATCTCCATAAATTGAAGACCTTACGTAACGGGATTGGAAACGCTATATCTAATGCCATAGAGTCGCGTGTTCCATCATCATTTCGCATGAATCTAATTAAGTTCACGTGGACTTTCTTGGAGTGATACTGAAGAATCGGGCAAAGACGAAGACATCAGAAGGTAAAATAGCCAGATCACGATTACCTAATGTTTCGAGATGGTTTCTAACTCTTTTGGTTAGTTCACACAAAATATATCTTAAGCTTTAGAATGCGTTTGATCACAATAACTAGTCGATCAAGCGTTGCCACAGAGAAGGGAAATTTTGGGGACAATTGCCGTGGCAACATGCAGCATGTTCAAGCGACGAAACATACCTCTTGAAAACGCTCAATGAGTGAAGCGTGGCGTAGTGCTAGTTGGAAGAAAATAAGTCCTATCGCTTTAAAGATATATAGCGTCAAACACACAAATATACCTAAAATACCTTCCGCACCAGGCAAATTATTGTTCCATGATGGTCGATGAGCTTGGCTTCAAAGTTGGTTTTCCAAAAAGAACGAAGGCCAATAGGTGGCGTAGGGGGGGGGGGGGGGGGGGGGGGGGAGGGGGGGGGGGGGGGGGGGGGGGGGGGGGGATTTGAAGCTTTCTGTACGAACATAAGTGTACTTACAGCCCTGTATATGTGATTAAAAATTAGGACATGTTTCGAGGACGATTGTCAAGGAAACGCAAGTTTGAGCGCAAACCGCGCCAATGCAGTAAACTCACTGTCTCCATTGGGATTGACATTTGGAAGAATACCAGGAGGGCCCATCTGCAGCAGCAACTGAGTGAAGTAACTGTTGTGCAGACACTTCTTCTTCCAGGTAATTGAGTTATGCTAGTTGCAGTACATGTACATGAATATAAGTTCATTTAGTATGAACTCAGGTATGAACTCCAGCACAATACTGGTGTGTTTGCAGGCAAAGCATGCTTGCAGCCTTACAACAAGTACATGTGAAAACCAAGTTAGCTGTTCTTTATTGGACATTGACTCCTTCCACCACTCTCTTAAGGCTAATGATGTCCTAACTGCTGCACACGTGAACGTTGACTCAACTTTGAAAGCTGTGTCTGTCTGCACTGCCTCAACCGCAACCTTAAAATACTCTGCAGAACCTTAGAAATGCGACGCGTATGTATAATACTACTCTAGTTGGTTAGTGGTCTTACGATCTTTCAATGAATCCATGATTCGCCTCTAAAACCACTATACGCACAAGTAATGACGTCATACAAACGCGAAACATTGATAGTACCACTGCGTTTCCAATCCCGTTACGTAAGGTCTTCAATCTATGGTATCTCCGTACTCGTTTGCTTACTGGCAGCCATCTTGGTGTTTGGTTTTAGGCTGTACAAAAAGCTCGTATATCGACTAGGTGTCTACCAGGTGTTGGCCTCGTTGGCCTTTGCAGCGGTGCAGACTTTGCAAATCATATTCATCAATTATGACGAACATCCACAAGTTTACGGTCGAGTGTGCACAGCCATTGGTTGGTCTAGCGTGTAAACTCGATGGGTGAAGCTACTCTTCACGATGTGGGTGACCTTCCATCTCTTCTGTTTTGCGGTACTCCACAAGAACCTGCAGAAGCTTGAAGTGTTGTACGTCGTGACGTCATTATTCGTGCCAGCAGTAATAGCCGCTGTACCTCTGACGACCCACAGTTACAGACTTAGTCCGTATAATAGTATTTGTTACATCGAAAATTCTAGCGGTAGTCAGGTAGAGTTTATTGAAAATCTTGCTCTGTGGGACCTTCCGGCAATGGTTATTCTGGTGGTACTATCGATTGGTATGGTTGTCATGGTTATAAAACTAGCTCATAGAGCTTGTTGGAGATCAAAGTATGAACCAATCACCGAAGGTGACCTGTTTCAGAAGGCTATTAACCAGCTCCTTCCCCTGGCTGCTTTCCCAATGTTATTCTTCGTCTGCATAATACCAGAGCTCATATTTCATATCTTTGAGGATGACAGCGCCACACTTGGCAAGGCAGTCTTAACTGTCGAGCTAATATTCATTTCCATATGGAGTATGGCTTCAGGTGTGACACTTCTAATCCACTTATGTGTGTTCCACACTAAAAGGCAGAGGAGTAGGAGTGGTGTACTCGTACAACTCTACCAGTAAAACTGGTTACTATGTCAGTGATTAAAGAAATATAAATCCAAACTTGACATCAAATTAAACATCTTTGATTGCTGTAGATCCATTGTAATGTGTACTGTATGTATTAATTATTAATGTTATAGAAAGACACAAATAAACATTATTTTTTTTGGCAATGTGGGCTGGGCTCACTGACAACAGTTTCAGTCCCTTAATGTAAATATAATCTGCTTTACTCCTCCCCAGGACCCTTCAGACTGTGGCTGTTTAACACTGCAAACTGACCTTAGGTTATAGTGAGCAGTTCTTCAGTTCTAGCAATGGAGGGATCTATGAGTCTGTAATGACTCTGCTGTGTATGACATGCATATATCCATGAAGGACCACACGTACACGGATGTCATACCTTCCATTACATCATGTGTGACTACAGCCCCTAGGTTACCATTACATCATCTGTGACTACAGCGCCTAGGTTACCATTACATCATCTGTGACTACAGCGCCTAGGTTATCATTACATCATCTGTGACTACAGCGCCTATCGTATATTTTGAAGGTGTGCTTATATAAACGGTGACGTATTTGACACTTGCGTATTCTCAAATATACGCGGTCGTACACTTCAAATATACTACACAGGTTATATTTTGCGCATTCCTCAAATATACGCATAAATATACACTATCGTATAACAAACTTTTTGCACAGTGTTCATTTGTACTAAGATAAAGCTCCACTGAAAGAAGCTTTTGGCGGAAATATAACAGCTTGCATGCACTTATCCGGACTTCCGTTCGTCGCCACGCGTATAGTTGTTATTGCACGGGAATGCATGAGGATCTATATAGTTTGGTACAAACAGCCGTATTATGGGGCTATAGAGAACATCAACCGCAGAAATCAGTAGTCTAGTTCCTAGCAACGGCAAGGATTACGCCTGATCGATCAATTGCGCTATCTGTGCCTGGGTCTTAGGACCGGAGTCCCTTCATTCAGAAATGCGGCTGCTCACCGTCCTGCTACCCCTAATGAGTCCATGCATGGAATGTTGAAAATGATTTTTATTATTATTTTATTTTAGTGACACGCTTGAATGCATGTGTAGCTTTAATTACAGTCGTTAATTTGTTCATATTTGCATGCATGGAGGAATTTATAAATATAAAACTATCTTGCATATATAGGTGGCTCGGAGCAAAAAACTGGGGCGCAGCCAAAGAAAAAACTACGGAAGAGAAGCTTTATATAGGCATGCATATACCATGTGCATGCTTAATATAAGGGCCCTTGTAACCACATTTAGCATGCTGCAAATTCCAAAAGGAAACAGGGATCTGTGCATCCCGGCCGCGCCCAACCCGCGTGAATATAGCTAGGATTTGCCCAAAATTCGCCCATCGATCAGGCATGTGTTCAGCAATTCATGATCAGCGTTGTACATGGATAATCATAGACCATATATACGTATAGAGTTGTGTGGAGTACTGTTATGTTACAATAGCAGCATGCATATGGTGCATGGTACGTATTAAAGGGTATGAGAGGGAGGGTACTCATGAGAGGACTCATGCTACACATGAGATCAAGAGGTGTATATGACAGGGTACATATTTGAGAGGGTGTGGAAAAAGACGTCTGTGAAGGAGATATAACTATAAACATATCGTGAGGCGAGATATCATTAATGCTATGCTTGCATAAACACCTGCATGGGGCACGGCTAGCTGGACATTATAGGATGCTAATTAGAACACATGCATTCGAACATTACACGTTTTAGAGGAACTAATCGTTTTGTGTCTTACGTTAAGAGCTAGGCGCTGTTTGGCACTACAAATTCAATATACACATGCAAGCATGCATATATTCCTCAACCAAAAAAGAATAATGCAAACGTACAGTCAAAGTAAGTTCTTCTTTGGACTGTAATTGCCACGCATGTGAATACCGTACTGATTGCAAGGCACGCCTTTTATTGTCTCCACTAGTGCTCAGGCGGCAACCAATTTTTTTTTCGAGACCCCCCTGGCCATCAATAGCACTGTTGTTTTGAAATGTGCAGCTTGTGATGCTAACATTGCCTGTTGATCCTTTCATCGTCACAGCACTACCAAAGTAATCAGTAGCAATGCTGTCTTGAAATATGCAGGTTTTGATAAGAGTGTTTTCGGTGTCAGTTAGAATTATACCACAGCTAATGAACGTCATTCTCTCCAAGGTCAACTGTTGTACTGAAACAAACTGAAGTCCACTCCCTTCTTCGCAGCGAATCGTGGTGCTATTTATCGAAGACCCCATGATAGTCACGTTGTCAATATTGGAAATGTTACAAATCGTAGATATGCGATGTTCCCCACCACAGTTGTATTGGACTTGAGCGATCCGTTGCACAGGTAGTCGACGTCCTGTAGAGCATAGTCAGGCGGTATGGTAGCGGTGAGGCTGACCACATAGCTCCCAAGGATTGATAACACAAGTGTCGTGTGTGCCATCTGCATCATTCACGGCTGTTTGCGGCCATTCAAATCACGGAAAGCCCAGAAATTTTGTAATGATTATGTCATTACATAGCAACATACCATAGCAACGGTAGATAAACTAAAGTTCAAATAAAGGCCATAGATGACATCATGTTAACCCCATTGACTTGTGTATCGATGGTAAAGTTCATGTATACTACAGTTATTCACGTGCAGAGAAATTTGCTCCTAATCGGACGGGCTCTGATAGAATATGTCGCGACCTCAAATACAAGTCAAGCGACGCAGTGGCGTAGCAAGGGGGGGGGGCAAGGGGGGCGGTCGCCCTGGGCGCCGAGTTGAGAGGGGCGCTAAAATCGTGGGGAAAATTTTTTTTTTATAGGTCAAACAAAAATTTTAAAAGTAGGTCTAAGGTCAGGCTCAGCATAATTTCTTTGATAATCGTACGGTACCGGTTGTATTCAGGCTCACTCAAGGAAAAATTATATAGCGATCATAGGACGACTATCGTTTGGATCGGTGTCTCTTGGCCTGAAATAGTTCGAAGAGGCAGGTAAACAGAAAATAAGTTAATTAACCCCAACTGATTAACCCGCTAGTTTCGCTTAAAAAACTTTGTTGTCCAAACGCAAGGGGGACCCCCCCCCCCCCGCTCGTATGTTCGGCCAAACGCAAGAGGAGGGGGGGGGGGGGGGGGGGGGGGGGGGGGGGGGGGCGCCATTAGTGCATTTTGCCCCCGGGCGCCCAACACCCTCGCTACGCCACTGAAGCGACGCAAGTTTTTACGCGATTAAAACATATCAAACTCGTTAGTGGATAGATAGAGCTAGGCCTATTTGTTTATCGTACAGCCATGCCGCGGAGATCATTTTTTCGTTGCTACAAATCGTTCTTAAGCGGGGTTTAATCACGCGGTTTGGTTCTGGGTCTCTTCACTGGGATGGGAATAGCAGCAAGGTTCTGAGGGTCAATACTTATTAAACGTGAAGTCCTGGTAGCACACCCATGGTGCACAAGGAATGAATGAAGAATTAATTTTAGCCATGCCATACACATATATACCTGGGAGATGGGAATTGCAATTGTAGTGTTGCTGTGCTTAGCACGCCCAGGGAGCTTGACTACACAATGTACCTCCATGGGTGTGGCAGAGGTCAGTACTGTACTGAGGGGGAGTTATCCCCCATGTCATACCACTTGTGTGGAACGTCTGTTGACTAACTGGGCAACAGGCAAGACAGCTGCCTTTGACATCTCTGTAACCTCTCCGCTTAACACACATACCCTTATGGAAGCGGGAGTGTCTGCAGGATCAGCTGCCCTAGCCACTGAAAGCAGAAGCACGAGACCAATGATCCTAAATGCAAAGAACTCGGCTGGTTGTGTGTTCCCCTGGTAGCTAAGACGTATGGTGCATGGGGAAATGAAGCTATTGAAGCCTTCTCTCAGCTGGCATCATGGCTTGCCACTCTAACATGCAGGCCAAAGTCGACCGTCGCAGGTTCAATCTCCATCTAGTGAGGGCCAATGCCACTGCCATACTCACCAGATGTGTTTTGCATTAACTGCAGGCAGTTTATGATAGTGTATCTTTATTATTATTATTATTATTATAAATATAATTTATAGACAGAATATGTAATAAACACAACACTTAAATCACACTACAGTTAATTAAACTTTAAGATGGGAGCCACCTGGAGAGGATCGCTGTTGCATTCGCTCTCACCAAATGCAGGTTGAGCCTACTGTACAGCTCAGACAGCACAGCTGATTTTGTTTTGCCCGATGTTATGGCAAGACGGGAGGCAAGCATTTTAAATGAATCTATGGCTTCTTTTCCCCAAGCACCATACGACTCTGCAACCAGAGGTATACAACACCACCCCAAGGCATTGCATTTGGGGTCATTTTCCATGTGTTTGCGCTCTTCAGTGGACAACGCAGCTGCCCCAGCTGACAATCCCGCTACTGATAAAACGTTAGGATTTAGCGGTGATGTCACTGAGATATCAAAGGCAGCTGGTTTACCAAGGGCCCAATTGGGTAGCAAAATGTCTGCGGGGCATGAGTGGTCATGGTCTGAAGTAAGGTTGCTACCCATCTCCACCTTCACACTCAAGTGGGCTCTACGGCAAGTCTCCACCAACACATTGCGCAGATGGTTGTGACGGATGACCACGTCTCCTCCTTTTTTGCATGTTGTGGCATGGTGACCAAGGGGATCTAATGTGCTGTTTGGGCATAGGGCACACATTTTTTTATTATTATTTTTATTATTATTGAAACTTGTGAGTGCCATTGCCATGGATGAAGACGCGTCAAGGTTGCTTTTCCATGCCTGGTACCAGGATGATGGTGTGGTTGCAGGTCCAAAGCAATCAGTTTTACGTGCACTCTATATAATCCAAGAACTAGGCCCTCCATTAGGACTGGTGATTAATCCATCAAAATGTGAGGTATATAGCCAGAATGACTTGAGCGGTTTTTCATCTCTGATGAAGCAATCCAATGTGCCTCATCTTGAGATACTGGGATCTCCTATTGGGGACACAATTTTTTGTGCTAACTTTGCATCTCAAAAATGTGCGCAGGCCTCTCAACTGCTTTCTCAGCTTGAGGAGGTTGGCTCTGTTGACCCCCAAGTTGCTCTACTTCTGCTACGGACATGTGGTGCATTTTGTAAACTGGTGCACTTGGCAAGATCCACACCCCCTTCTCTTGTTGCTGAAGGATTCAAGTACTTCGACAATGATGTCCGTCATTGCTTTGCATTGTGCACAGGAGTGGACACCAGTGATGATGCTTGGGAGCAGGCACAACTCAGCCTAAGTAGAGGTGGTTTAGGGCTTCGTCGTCTGTCAAAGCATTCACCAGCCTGTTGTATTGCTTCTGTGTGCAAGTCAGGGTTGTCCTCAGTTCCTCAGCAACACCTCTTGCAGTCCATTGATGATTTTAACCATTGCATTCCACCTACATGTAGCAAGGCTATTTATTTTGAATCTTTGACGAACACTCCAAGCAGCCAGAAAGCACTTACGGGAGAGATTGAAGATGCAATGTTTAGGCAGTTAGTATCAAAGTCATCAGTTCCAGATAGAGCACGTTTGCTTTCTGTGTCTTCCCCACACGCCTCAGCCTGGCTTTCCGTGGTTCCTTCTCCAGGGCTTAATTTACATCTGGAGCCTGCTGAATTTCAAGCGGCCATTCAATGGTGGCTTGGAATCGGGGTTGCCCACTGTTCAATGTGTCCACACTGCCCACATTCTCTGGATCCATTAGGGCACCATGCCTTAACGTGCAAGCATGGTGGGGATGTAGTTACCAGGCACAACAGGCTTCGTGATGTTTTTGCAGAGTCCTGTAGACGAGCCTGCATCGGTGTTCAAGTGGAGGCAGGGAGTGGATTAGGACGCGATGAGCACCACACTCACCCAGCTGATGACCTGGCCGCCAACTGGATGCTAGGGAAGCCTGCTGCCTTTGATTTTGCTGTCACATCTCCGCTTATTTCAAGTACCTTACATGAAGCGAGTGTGACAGCAGGGTCAGCAGCCTATGCTACAGAAGTGAGAAAACATCAGGCAAATGATGTGAAGTGTGCAGAACTGGGTTGGGTCTCTATTCCAGTAGTGGTAGAGACGTATGGGTGCTGGGGTACGGAGGCTAAATGGGCATTGTCACAGCTGGCCTCTCGATTAGCCATGAGGCTCAATTGCCCAAAGTCAACAACAACAGCATCCCTCTATGGACGACTAAGCATAACCCTTGTCCGAGCCAATGTCAGGGCACTGTTGTCCAGAGTCATCACTCTGGATGGTTATTAAAGCTGAACAATACATGTAGACTTAGTTGTGTTTTGATGTGCTATTATGTCATGTGTATATTCACTATGTTATTACATGTTGAAATAATAATAATAATTTCATTACATAAAAGAAAATTATATATATAATTATATGTACATGTACACATGTATTAACACCAGGCTAAGCTTACTGTGTTGCCCAAATATAAAAATTAGTCGGGCTATACGCCCAACACTTTTAAAAATCATTCTTATATCAGTATATCTTAAAGTTTGAAAAATGTTTTCTCTGTTTTGTATGTACTAGTATATGTCGAAGGACAACATAATTTTAATGAAGTCATAATCATTAAATCACACGATAAACACTTAACCATAGTTAATAGAGTAGCTTACACCCCCCACCCCCCCACCCCCCCACCCCCCCACCCCCCCACCCCCCCACCCCCCCACCCCCCCACCCCCCCACCCCCCCACCCCCCCACCCCCCCACCCCCCCCCACCCCCCACCCCCCCACCCCCCCACCCCCCCACCCCCCACCCCCCCACCCCCCACCCCCCACCCCCCACCCCCCCACCCCCTCTAAATCTAGCTTGTATCCGCCCCCGATCAAACCGCTGTATTGGCAAGCCCTATGGAAAGACGATGTACGCCACGCATATGAAGAATATAGGATTCGGTACGATATTTTGACGTATGTATGATGTAGGCCTATTTTGATGTATTATCGTAGGGTATTGAACTTGGAGTTGTACGCAGCCAGGATACGCCTTTCCCGATCACCTTACATCTAGGCCTAGCAGTTGTCATAGCACCTAGTCGAGTTCACGTATACTCCTCGTACGTAAAGTGAATATAATATTATAATTATCTATATAATTATAGTATATATAATATTATGAATGGTTTCAAAACTTCAGAAGGAGGACAGAAGCTTCAAGATGCGCCATGCAGAGGTGATATTGGCGAGGTGGCGAAGTTGATCGAAAGTGGAGTATCTGTAAATTCAACTCGTCGGGTAAGCCAGAGATAATTTAATCTCTGGCTAAGCAGTGATTGTACATGTACATGTACATGTATGTTGTTCTCTGTCTATTGCCATCAAATCCTATATAGTTTATACCGTCATACAGAATTTTCCATTATGATCCGAGGCAGAATAAATTAGAATTACAACATGAGGGAGGGGAGTGGCCATGCTATGTCCCCGGGTCCAGGATATAACAGGGGACCATGTTGATAAATTTGACCATGAAAATTTGTATACATTGTATCCACCATGTTGACTGAACTCTCCAGGGTGGTTATATTCCATTACATCTTGCTGCCATGGGAGGTCATACTACTTGTGTGGAACATCTTCTTTCCACTCTTGGTATTGGTAGAAGGATGAAAATAAATTTTAGTGTCATCAGCGAAGATTTTAGCATTAACAGGTGACGATAAACAATCTGGGAGATGGTTAATATATATATGAGAAAATGAAGCGGACCTAAAACATAACCCTGAGGAACACCACTAATGACAGGTAGTGGGGTCGACAAAAGTTGAACCTATGTAGACACGTTGATATCAAAAATGACCTTATCCAAGATGAGAATGGAAATCATAAGAATCTAGTGGAAGCTGTTGATGCAAGACAGAATCAAATGGTTGGAGTTAGCATAGGAATCTACATATAGATATGTTCTTGCATTTAGCAATATCTATCAGTGAAGATCCCTTAAAGAATAGTAAGACTTGATTGCAGCATGGTATTGTTTAGTATACCTTCGATTTATCAGCTTATTCTCAGGGTACCAATATTTTTTCTGTAGAAGGTAAGGAACGAATGTGCTTTGGTACAGAGGATTTCCTAGGATGAATATGAGAAAGGGGTACAAATTGAGCGATAGAATAATCCAAAACTTGTGATATATTAGTCCAGAATTCACGCGAAATTATTCTGGCATTGTAAAGTAGTAACCAATCATAGATACAAAATAAGAGAAGAGTAGAAGTATGTCTGAAGCATCAAAAACAAAGACTAGCCAGGATTGGGTTTGGGAATAACAGGACATAGGATTGAGAAGTCCACTGCGCTATGATCACAGATGCTGGAGAAAGGTTCAACAGTTGCTAAGTCATGGATTAAACTTCAGTTGAAAGTATAAACAAGGTGAATACAACAATTTCAGTCATGGGAAGGACAATCAACAACTTGTGTAAGACCATTCTGTAGCCTGCAGGTTAAAAAATTGCCCTAAATGCAACTGAACTATGGCTTGAAGGAATCTTCCAGTTAATTGAAGTCACCAACTTATATATATGTATCCAAAAGGGAACAAATACAAGCAGTGTGGCCAACATCATTTGCCAATAAAGGTGGGTTGTAAATACAAACACAGCAAATACAATAGATAGCTCTAAGAATATACGGTCAATATAAAAAAAAAAAACCTTTTCTGAGTTTTACCTGAAAATATTATACACATAATTAGGGAGTAAAAGGGAATCAGTAACAATTAAAGTTCATATCAATGATATTGTGAAGTCTGGGCACTTGGGCCCAGCCTTGACCCTTTAACCTTGAGCCCCAGCTCGACTAGGAGGAGGGGAGTATGAATAATTCTGCACAGCTGTACATAATACAACATTGAAGCCAATACGACAATACTCATCACTCATCAAAAACTATCCCAGCAGCTGTGATGTACATGTTAACCTTCTCTTCCTCCTCCCTTTTATTAATGATTACAATATAATTATACATCTTTTATACATATACACATGTGTACATTGTACCCACCATGTTCATTGAACTATTGTACGCACTCCTAGATGGTAATACTCCATTACACTATGCAGCCATGGGAGATCATGCTACTTGTGTGGAACATCTCCTTTCCACTCCTGGTATTGATGTGAACTTTAAGAATAAGGTGAGTTGGTCTATTTAATGATCAAGTAATAATGATATGTATGGTGCTGAACACTATCCTGTATATGGATGGTGATGTAAAAAACAAGACCATAGAGCAGCTGCTTCTAAGCATACACACAAAGACCAGTGTGTCCCTTAGTATCTCCTCCCCTTCAACCCCATCAGCAATGTTTGTATCATGCATGTAAATGTGTACACCCTCCTGATGTTGTATAGTGTTCAGCACCATACATATCATTATTACTTGATCATTAAATACACCAGCTCACAGTATCAAAAATGTTCACATCAATACCAGGAGTGGAAAGGAGATACTCCACACAAGCAGTATGACCTCCGTTCACAGCAAGATGTAATGGAGTATCACCACCCTGTAATGGCTCAGTCAACATTGTGAGTACAATGTACACATGTACATGTACATGTAGTACAGGGTCATCAACATGTTTACATCACCATCCATATACAGGATAGTGTTCAGCACCATACATATCATTATTACTTGATCAGTGATGTAAAAAACAAGACCAAAGAGCAGCTGCTTCTAAGCCCACATGCAAAAACAAGTCTGTCCCTTGGTTTCTCCTTTCCTTCAACCCCGTCAGCAATGTTTGTATCATGTAAATGTATACTATTTACTCTCATGATGTCGCATTTGGAAGGCTATGTTGATAACCATGTATTACATGTACATGTACATGTACATGTGTACATTGCACCCACCATGTTAATTAACTGATCTATTGTACCCAATACAGGAGGGTTTTGCTCCATTATACCTTGCTATGTTGGGAAATCATACTACTTGTGTGGAACATCTCCTTTCAACTCCTGGTGTTGATGTGAATATTAAAGTTATGGTCCTAGATACCACTAAGTATCTCAGGAAAAATGTTTTTATATCTTGTTTTTTACATTGTACATGTATGTGCACTTAACATTTCAAGGGACCATATCGATGACCATGTACTATAGCTACATGTATATGTATAAATTGTACCAAACATGTTGACTGAACTATTGTACCCACTCCAGGGTGGTGATACTCCATTACACTTTGCTGCAAGGGGAGGTCATACTGCATGTGTGGAACATCTCCTTTCCACTCCTGGTATTGATGTGAACATTTAAGAATAAGGTGAGCTGGTCCACTGAATATTATAATAAGATATGCACTGTTACAGGAATTAACTGTAGCTATATGTGTACATTGTACCCACCATGTTGGCTGAACTACATGTATTGTACCCACTCCAGAGTCATGATACTCCATTACACCTTGCTGCAAAGGGAGGTCATACTACATTGGTGAAACATCTTCTTTCCACTCCTGGTATTGATGTGAATATTAATAATATGGTGAGCTGGTCCACTGAGTATTAAAATAAGATATGCACTGTTATACAGGTGTATGAACTGTAGCTGACATAGCAAGCCACTACATTTTATAGTTCAAATGATAAACATGCAGCACTATTGCAGCTTCTGCACCTTGGTACACACTTTGTTCAAACATTGATGTTCATGTTAAAATCCTCCTCCCCATTATTAATGATTACAATAAATATACATCTTTATATACAAGTAAATAAAAAAACTTCTCTACCGAGAAAGTGATTGGTTGGATGTAGAATTGATGGTGCAAAAAGCAAGGAAACAAGGTACAAAGTGAGGTTTGGTAGGATCCTACAACTCACATGCAGTCCTGAATTTGCAAATAGGCTTATTTGCAAATGTAGGAATGTTATAGTTGTAGGATCCTACCAAACCTCACGTTAATATACTGTACCTTGTTTCCTTGCTTTTTGCACCACCAATTCTACATTCCACCAATCACTTTCTCGATATAGAATTGATTTACTTGTTCCCCTAATTTTTTTTTTTTCTGACAGAAGTGTTCAGTCAATAATTCAATATATCTTAGTGTATTCGTTGCAATGCATAGGACGCTTAGATTCCTCTTATCGGTATCGGGTATTAAATCTGAGTATGTAGGCCTCTGTTTAATTTTATTGATAGGCCTACCTTTGCCCTTAGGATATCTTAAACTCAGTGTTTTCCTTGTTAACGAGCCGTTTTCTTTGGCTTGGTCACCTTTCCTGAATTAGAACCGCCTGTTGTAAACATGTCTGTAGCCGCGTACGTTTGTGTGTAGCCTGACCACAGTAAATTAAGAGGCAACCGAGAATTTTCACCGATAATGAATTTCACCTGCTTGGGTCATAATCTCATTTCACTGCATTTCATCACCAGCTAACAACTGTAGGTCTTATTTGTATGAAAGGGCACGTTTGGAAATAAAATGCAACTTTATGAAGCTAATCTCGTCTTTTTACGACGTTCCTGTCGCGAGGTATACGTGATGAACGGAAGACGGAGGAGGAGAACAAAATTAAATGGCGGAATTTTGGTACCGACTTGTCACTCCACGTAAACGGCACTGTTTAGCGAAGCTCACGTTATATGTGCATATCTGTCATGTTTGTGATGGATTATATGCGAGCTGGCGAGTAAAGGCTTGGCAACGCTTCGTTACCGGCCCGTTTTAAAACGCTCGATCGAAAACCACGCCCACGAAGCCAATTCTACAGAGGACCATAGATATTAGAGTAATATCTATGATAGGACCCACTACGATGATATAATTATGGTCTGTGTGTATTTCAATCATGAATGTGGCTTTATGTTTGACGTACTTATGTTGATGACCATGTACTTACTACATATACATGTACATGTGTACATTGTACTCACCATGTTGACTGAACTATTGTACCCACTCCAGTATGGTGATACTCCAATACACCTTGCTGCAAAAAGAGGTCATACTACATGTGTGAAACATCTCCTTTCCACTCCTGGTATAGATGTGAGCATTAAGAGCCTGGTGAGTAATGCATCGTTGTATGAACTGTAGCAGACCATGTACTACATGTACATGCCTACATTTTACTCACCATGTTGACTGAACGATTGTACCCACTCCAGGATGGTAATACTCCAATACACCTTGCTGCAAAGGGAGGTCATACTACATGTGTGAAACTTCTCCTTTCCACTCCTGGTATTGATGTGAACATTCAGAATAAGGTGAGCTGGTCTATTTAATGATCAATTAATGATCCAATTTGTATGGTGCTGCTGTTAATGGATGGTGAGGTAAAAAATCAAGCTGCTTCTAAGCCTACACACAAAAACCAGTGTGTCCCTTGGTATCTCCTCCCCTTCAACCCCATCAGCAATATTTGTATCATGCATGTAAATGTGTACACCCTCGTGATGTTGTATATGAAAGGCCATGTTGATGACCATTACTACATGTACATGTGTACATTGTACCCTCCATGTTGACTGAACTATTGTACCCACTCAAGTATCATTATAGTTCATTACACCTTGCTACAAGTGGAGGTCATACCACTTGTGTGGAACATATCCTTTCCACTCCTGGTATTCATGTGAACATTAAGGATATGGTGAGTTGCTCCACTAAATATTCATGTATGCACTGTTATAGGAACTGTAGCTGACCATGTATTACATTTGCATGTGTGCATTGTATTCCCCAAGTTTTTATTGAACTATTGTACCTACTCCAGGATGGTAATACTCCATTACACCTCGCTGCTAAGAAAGGTCATACTACTTGTGTGGAACATCTCCTGTCCACTCCTGGTATTGATGTAAACATTAAGAATAAGGTGAGTTGGTGCACTGAATATTAAAATAAGATATGCACTGTTATAGGAACTGTAGCTGACCATATACTACATTTGCAAGTATGCATTGTATTCCCCAAGTTTTTACTGAACTATTGTACCCACTCCAGGATGGTAATACTCCATTACACCTTGCTGCTAAGAAAGGTCATACTACTTGTGTGGAACATCTCCTGTCCACTCCTGGTATTGATGTGAACATTAAGAATAAGGTGAGTTGGTGCACTGAATATTAAAATAAGATATGCACTGTTATAGGAACTGTAGCTGACCATATACTACATGTACATGTACATATACATGTGTACATTGCACAGGAAGATTTAAAAAAAAACAGACCATAGCGTCTGAATCATGATTGAAAATGTGTGCACCCTCTTGTGGTCGTTTATGAAAGGCCATGTTGATGACCCTGTACATGTACTAAGTATGCACCTTGTGCATACGAACGCACACTCTTCTGTGCATGTCCTAAAATGGTGTCACATTGCTCCATGGTGATGCCATCTGTCACATGTCATTCTCCTTCTGTAGCACAGAACTACTCACTTGTGTTTTTACAGATCACATGTTGTCTGTGGCATGTGGTGGGGGGGGGGGGGGGGGGGGGTTCAGGTGGGAAAGAGGTTCACCATTGATAATGATGTTCTTGTGCGATCAATTACACTGGACCAAATGTCCTGTCAATTTGGTATTGTTCTGACAAACTAGTTTATCTGTGTTGTACATGTTAAAATCCTCCTCCCCTTTATTACTGATTACAATAAATATATACATCTGTATGCATATATGTATGTGTGTTATTCAAAGTGAGGCTGTTATTTGAAGCTGATACCCACCATGTTGACTGAACTATTGTACCCACTCCAGGATGGTCGTACTCCATTACACCGTGCTGCAAGGCAAGGTCATACTACTTGTGTAGAACATCTCCTTTCAACTCCTGGTATTGATGTGGATACTGCATATCACACTTTTTTTTTAGGATAGCAACATATATCAATTAATTAATTATTCTATTGTATGTTTAATTAATTATTACGTATGCACATTAATTGGATTCAATATCTTTTTATTATGATCTCCAATTGTAGTTAGACACGAATTAAATGCACCCTACTACGTGTGTAAATATATGGGACAGTGTCCAACAAAATCGGGCTTGTGGGGTTATAATTTTATCACCATAAAAATGGCTCGTTGTACTAAACAACACATCTTCGCGACGGTACTACGTTTTCCTTTCAAATTTCGTACACTTGTTTCCACACCATTTCTCTGTGTGAAAATCGATTTTTGTGATCTACACATTTTCCGTGCCGTGGATACAACAATCGTTAACCCCGTGGGTTAGAATTCATCATTTCTCCACGTACGAGTGTTGAAAACGTGTCAAATTCGGGTTGCACATAGAGGACTCCTGTAGCTATTGATTTATTCTGTTCGTTAATTTCTATATTATCCGTTACGGTGATACAGTTGAACAAACTACGGGCACATTTTCCCGCTTGATTCGCGCCAATGATATAATCACCGCCTTCCCATTCACTGAGCGGGACGCGATTTGCCAAAATCATTGGCGCGAATCAAGCTATATAGGTACATACACATGAGGAGTGCCTAATATTTAAAAAATATATATAACTATTGCTTAATAATATGATTGTGTTTTAACCCTTTGAGGTGCATATCTTATATACATGAGATGATAGCACATAAATGGATGCACAAATGAAGACTCCATAAGTGAGAGAAGGCATGTGCTACATAAACTAATGGCTATATAAGGATCCACATAGTACAACTATCAAACTTCCAGCAACACTACATGAACTGCTACCAGTCCCACAGGTCATATGGCTATGTGTGCACATTTTTGATGTGGGAGATACTAACCCAAGTAGTTATCAGCAATTGACATGTTTTATTGAGTAAAGTTATGCAGTAGTTGAGTGCACAAAAACATACTTGTTACATGCACATGTATGCGTTTACATCCTGGCACCCAAAGAGTTAGGCTTACATGCATACATGTCATATCCAACACTGTTTTGTTTTTTGTCGAAAGTAGTTATAATGCTTCAAAGAGGAGGGATAGTTTCCAACAAAATAACCCTCCTGGCTTTTTAATTTTTACTCATTTGATGCATACAAATCTTACACCATCACAATTAAATTTTTGTATCTTGTATGCATTGCATATGATATGTCATACCCACAACAAGTGAGCCTTACTATTATGTCATGTGATATGTCACACCCACATCATGTGACTCTTACTGCAAGTCCCATCCAATGCTGCCACGCCCACTACTGCACCATCAGCTCCTGCCACCTCTCCTACTGACAAGGTTAGTCTGACTACACCCACCAAGCATGTGTATTGTGGTACATAGAGGCTGAAATGTGTTCTTGGCAAAGACTGGAGTGGTCAGGTGACTGGAATGTGTTTTATTTCGCCTGAGGACTGTGCTGAAATTGTACTTCCCCCCACCTCCACAGTCCAATGATACTGCTAAAGGTGTGTGCACTGATCTGGATGAACTTGCCACCATTCTCGAGGACATTACCCAGGACCAGACCACGCCCCATCCACCAATCATGGCCAACTGACTTGCACCTGCAATGTGACATTTATTTTGTGCGTGTGTAAGATTTTTCCTTACTATGTAGTCACTATGTATACATGTATGTACACAACTGTAACGTTGATGCAGCACTCATACATGTACACATCTGTAACGTTGATGCAGCACTCATACATGTACACATCTGTAACGTTGATGCAGCACTCATACATGTACACATCTGTAACGTTGATGCAGCACTCATACTTGTACACATCTGTAACGTTGATGCAGCACTCATACATGTACACATCTGTAACGTTGATGCAGCACTCATACATGTACACATCTGTAACGTTGATGCAGCACTCATACATGTACACATCTGTAACGTTAATGCAGCACTCATACATGTACACATCTGTAATGTTGATGCAGCACTCATACATGTACATGTACACATTGATGCAGCACTCATACATACATGTATAATATAACTATTCCTCATGACTGCATATTAACCTATTGGGGTGCCAAGTGCATGTTTTATATGCACGAATATGATAGCACATAAATGGATGCATAAATGAAGACTCAATAAGTGAGAGGAGGCATGTGCTACATAAACTAATGGCTATATAAGGATCCACATAGTTCAACAAATCAAACTTCCAGCAAACTGTTACCAGTGCATCCCTCAAATCATATGATAGTTTTGCACATTTTTGGTGTGGGAGAACCTAATACAAGTAATAGTCAGCAATTGACAGGTTTTATGGAGTACATAACGTTATGCAGTAGTCGAGTGGCACAAAAACATACTTGTTACAAGCACGTGACAAGCATGTACATTCTAGCACCCAAAGAGTTAGGCCCACATGCACAAGTTTCATATTCAAACCTTATTATTTGGATGGTCTATTATTGTGCTTGGGAAAGGGTGTGTGGTTTTTACTGTATGTATCACAGAGCTAGAGGAAGCATACATGTAGTTTCCAGCAAAATCACCCTTCTGGCTTTTAACGTTCGTAACTTTTTACTCATTTTCTGGATACAAATCTTACATCTTCACAATTAAATTTTTGTATCTTGTATGCATTGCATGTGATATGTCACACCCACCCACATCATGTGAGCAGTACTATTATAATAGATTATTTAGACTACGTACTCCGGATTGGAAATGGCATCACGTGCATCTCATTAGCAGGTTCACTCCATGTTGCAGTGTGGGCATCTGTGTTTCAAGGCTTTTTATGACTTACTGGAGACCGCCTCTGCCTTCAACATGGTATAGCCAGTTCCCTCAGGATTTTTAGTCTCTATCTCGTCCAGAACAATTCATGGGCTTACTGACAAACCACGTGCACAGCTATTGCTAGCTATAGTCTGGGTACCAGACTACAACTCACATACTGGGCCACAAAATCACTCACATATTTCAGCTACCCATTTCCCTCAAGACATTACCAAGAATCTAAGGCTCTGTTTAAATATTCCGTCGGGGTTCTAGACGCCCAGCTCCAGAACCCCAAAATATGTCAGTTGCTGGTTAGAAACCAACAATAAATTAATAAACCAATTCAAGTGATTAAGGACTTTGTGAAAGGCATGAAATACCCTGTTGCATCTTGTAACTGTAACGTTGATGCAGCACTCATACAAGTATATATCTGTAACGTTGATGCAGCACTCATATAAGGTTACACATTTGTAACGTTGATGCAGCACTTACACATCTGTAACGTTGCATGATGCAGCACTGATACATTTTCTGTTGCTGCGAACGGGTCTGGGGTCGAGACTACGAGATGAACAATACTAGTAACGGGACGAAAGAAGGCGGCTCACGTACAGTATAGCATGTCGCATACATAAATAACCACATATATATGCCGTAGTTATGCAACATGACGTATATGGAACCTACTACCGTAGGCGTAGCTATGTTCCGATAATCATAAGCTCAAAGTAATATATAGATATAAAAACGGGTCCAGCCATCCTGTGAACATAATCTAACCATCCTATTGGTCCTGTGAAACGTTCAGTAAAGCCATAACTCATACCATATTTGCGAAGGCCTACTTATAACAAACAGAAAAATTACAGTAACATGCATGCGCATCGGTAGTTTGTAAGAAACTTCCCTTCCTATTTATAGAAGAGTTAACTCGCACTGACGTCACACACGTCTTACATCACTGTGTATGTTGCTATAAATATACACCGCGTTAACAATAACCGGACGGGAACGAACAATGGAGGAAAGAAGGCGGCGGTACATATTTATAGCATGTCGTATTACTTAAGCATACTTAAGCATACATAATTATAATATATATGACGCAATTACGCAACACGTTCTATTGGATCTGTTTAATATGCGTGCTTGATGTGCGTAACAATGAGGTCCACGATTTCTTATAATCTAAAAATCTAGAAGTAACTTATACTTGTGGTTACGACTCTGTACGTGTAAAAGGAAATGAAAAAAAAAAAAAAAGCTTTACAATCTATTTTTTCCCCAAATAACCGCTAAATATAACCTACGCACTTGCAAAGCTGCAAAATAAAATCCGGCTATGCAAGCCTTGTCAGCAAAATTCGTGTATATCTGGCACGGAGTCCACATGAAAATCACCTGTCAATGATGCAATGGCACATAATTGAAAATTGCTCTGGACGATTAAATGATGCAGATGACACACATGACACTTGTGTTATCAATCCTTGGGAACTATGTGGTAAGCCTCACCGCTACCATACCGCCTGACTATGCTCTGCAGGACGTCGACTACCTGTGCAACGGATCGCTCAAGTCCAATACAACTGTGGTATTGGACGGTGGGGAACATCGCGAATTGCACCATTTCCAATATTGAAAACGTGCATGACTATAATGGGGTCTTCGATAAACAGCACCACGATTCGCTGCGAAGAAGGAAGTGGACTTCAGTTTGTTTCGGTACAACAGTTGACCATGGAGAGAATGACGTTCATTAACTGTGGCATACTTCTAACAAACACCGAAAACATTATTGTCACAACCTGCATATTTCAGGACAGCATTCTTGGTAGGGCTGTAACGTTGAATCGACCAGGAGGCTATGTAAGCATCCAAGATTGTATATTTCAAAGTAACAGTGCTACGTATGGTGGTGCTGTGTGGTTGTATCTATCAACAGGCAATGTTAACATCACAAACTGCACATTTCAAAACAACAGTGCTACTAATAATGATGGTGGTGCTGTGTGGTTGGATGGATCAAAAGGCACTGTTAGCATTACAAACTACACATTTGAAAACAACAGTGCTATTTATGAAGGTGGTGGTGCTTTGGGGTTGTATGGACCATCGGGCAATGTAATCATCACGGACTGCACATTTCAGAACAACAATGCTACTGATGGTGGTGGTGCTGTGAAGTTGGTGCAATCAACAGGCAATATTAGCATCACAAACTGCACATTTCACAACAACAGTGCTACTTTTGCGGGTGGTGCCGTGTGGTTGGATGGATCAACAGGCAATGTTAACATCACAAACTGCACATTTCAAATCAACAGTGCTGCTTATAATGGTGGTGGTGCTGTGTGGTTGGATGGATCAACAGGCAATGTTAGCATCACAAACTGCACATTTCAAAACAACATTGCTACTAATAATGATGGTAGTGCTGTGTGGTTGGTTGGATCAACAGGCAATGTTAGCATCACAAACTGCACATTTCAAAACAACAGTGCTACTGGTGATAGTGGTGGTACTTTGCGGTTGTATGGACCAACAGGCAATGTTAACATCACTGACTGCACATTTCAGAACAACAGTGCTACTAATGGTGGTGCTGTGTGTTTGGTGCAATCAACAGGCAATGTTAGCATCACAAACTGCACATTTCAGAACAACAGTGCTACTTATGATGGTGGTGGTATTTATATATCTATAGCTGACTTAGTAATTATTGATAAATCAACTTTTATTAATAACACTGCAGTCAGAGGTGCAGCAGTCTATGCCTCAAACACATATGATGACAATTCCATATATCGGCAAGGCAATCTCACCCTTCAGGAAGTAGTAGTTGAAAATAATCACTGCTTTTGTAATGAATACCCAAGGGTTAGGGGAGGGGCCATATACTTCAGTGCAATGCAAGTGGACATTATTGGAGTCACCATCACAGGAAGTCAGTTCTTGTCGAACTCTCCATTGGGGTCCATCACAGGGGGAAATGGATTTCTGGAGCTGTTTGGTAACATATCATTTTATAATAACATTGGAGATAATGGCGGGGCCATAAGTCTGTCAAACAATGTACCACTCTACTTCGATGACAGCTGCAGAGTGGATTTTTCCAGAAATGTTGCAACAGGGTTTGGTGGTGCTATTTACAATGATGGGGGTCCGTTACCAAACGAAAGAGGATTTTGTTCTTGCACCATAATTTTCATTGCAGACTCTTTTGGTAACGTAAGTAGCTCCATCACCTTTACTGATAACCATGCACAGCAAGGTGGTCATGCTGTGTATGCCACACCCATCTATGAGTGTAATTGCATTCGGAATGATTTTTCTAGTTATATTTGTGAAAAAATAACTAGCTATTTCAACATTACTCCATTATCACAAGATCTCGATGACATTCAAGTACTCTCCTTTCCAACACATGTTCAGCTATGTAACTGCAGTGACCCTGACTTGTGCAATGTCAAAGGTCTGTATGAAGGAAAGATCACCACATATCCTGGTAGGACTGTGAGACTTAATGTTACCTCAGTAGATGATGGGAAAATCCTATCACCCAGTGTGGTTTATGCATCAATTGGTATAAATGGCGACACCACTAGAATTGGACCAGGTCAAGAAGCTCAGTGGATAGGAACAGTATGTGGTACAATGGAGTACCAAATCTATGGGCCAGAATTGGCTTCACTAAATCTGGTTCTGTCCACATATCCTGGTAGTTCCCCAACAGTCATTGAGGCGGAGCTGTTACCATGTGAACCAGGGTTCATATTCATGTCAAATTCTTTTATGTGTGACTGTTCTCCATTCTTGACATCACATGGGGTAGTCTGTAATACATCAGATGGTACTATCACTAGAGATAAAAATAACTGGATTGGTGTGTACAATAACACTCTTCCAGCACTGGCTTCATTCTGTCCTTTTGACTACTGCAATAGTGCCACAAGTAAGTTGTCTCTAGGAAGGCCTGGGGACTTGTGCAATGGAGGACGTACTGGCATTCTTTGTGGTCATTGCCATGGTAACTACAGTGTGATCTTTGGTTCTTCCCAGTGCCAGGTGTGCACAGATATGTGGCTGATCACACTTGTGATGTTTGCAATGCTGGGTGCCTTACTGGTGGCAGCACTGTTCTTCCTCAACCTCACTGTAACACAAGGCACACTCTATGGGCTCATCTTCTATGCAAACATTATTCAAGTCAATACTTCAATATTCTTCAGCCAATCCACTTTGAGACCATTGCAGGTGATAGTGTCCTTTGTGAACCTTGACCTTGGGCTCCCTCTGTGTTTCTATGATGGTATGGATGATGCTGACAAGGCTGGCCTTCAGTTTGTGTTCCCAGCCTACCTCCTCATCCTCACCATGACAGTCATTGTGCTCTGCCACTACTGTCTTCAGCGATCTTCAACCACCTCCACTAGGTCCTGTGTTTATACATTTCCCAACATCATAGGACAAAGAGCAGTTGGTGTCCTATCTACTCTCATCTACTTGTCATATTCCAAGCTGTTGAGAACTGTCATTGATATTTTCACATATTCCACAGTCCAGCTGCCCAGTGGTGACATGTATGTCTGGTTCTATGATGGGAATGTGGAGTACCTTCATGGGAAGCATACTATAATATTTGTGGTTGCCATGGTGACATGTAACCTGTTCCTCCTCCCCTATACCTTTGCCCTCACTTTCATTCCAATCATTGAAAAGTACAGTGAACACAACAGGCTGTTCAACTATCTCCACAGGAAGGCCAATCAGATCAAACCAATGAATGATGCCCACTATGCCCCCTATAAGGGGGAGTGGCGATGGTGGCTGGGAGTAAGGCTTTGGCTTCTGGTTGTGATGTACAGTTTAAATCCAGTGTTTAGTTCTGACAATCCATCTCTGCTTCTGTCCATCCAGGCTACCATGGTGATCCTGTTCATGCTAGTACAGGCAAGAATAGAGCCATTTGGACAGTCACTTCAAAATTCAGAAAAATCTAAGAGATATCCATGTACCAACATCTACTATCAGTTCCATAATAGTCTTGAACTGTTTTACCTCCTCAACTAAACTGTACTAGCTCTGTCAGTATCTTACATTCTAGACCAAAGTCCAGACCAAATACAGCTCATCGCGGTACGTGTTGGTGTTTTGGTGGGTCTGTATGTAGTGGTGGTGATGGTGACAGTCTTGTACCATCTCATTGTGGCCATCCTCAAGGCTTGTGGGATATATGACAGAGCCAGAGAGAAGATTGATGGATTATTTCAAAGGAAATGTGGTGTAGTGGTTCCCGCTCGCACCACTTCTCTAACAAATTATTGTACTGTAGATATGTCTAAACACTTCTAGTTCCTGTAGTGAAAAGCCTTAAAGTAATGAACCACTTGTCAAAATAAGAGGTTAGTAAGGCAGGTCTTTGGGACTTTGCAAAAATTAAGAAAAAATTATTTTAGACTTTTGAAGCTGACAGCAAAATGAATGTTATATCTCATTGCCTTCAACTTGTTGTGTGTGCCATTGCCATATTCAACCCGGCAGCATGGTCATACTGCAGCCTGTTGCTCACCAATTACGTGCACCTGCCATCTCTTTACTAGCACCAGCTAATTCTAAGGCTTTGTTTTTCCTCACTACTCTCATGCCTCAGTTATCAATACCCCCACCTACATCCAACTTTTGTTTTTATTTTTCAGTATAAAACCAGTTTGGCTATAATAAAGAGGATACCTCGGTGATCAAGGGATACATGTGCATACATGTAACTTGATACATTCGACATGGCCCCTCCCCCAGCTCCGCGGGCCCTGGACTATGTACATGTACAGTACTTGAGTACATATTGAATACAAGAACATTGTTATATCATATCTATACACACCCGGCACCCAAATAGTTAAACTTAAAGGCAATACTACAGTTGTGTCCAGGCATGTAAAATCACAAGCTTGCTACATAGAAGACTCAAAGTACAGCATGCGCTCCGCTCAGCATGCGCAGTTCAAATTTCCTTAAATTCGAAATCATGTTTGGGGCGTGCACGAGTATGCATATGATTCCGTTTAAACATTCGTACCATGAATTGCTACTGTGAACTTGCAGTACATACGTTCTAACATGTAGTACGTACGTTCTAACATGTTACAGTTTATATGTTGAACGTTTTCTGTGTGTCTTTTAAATTAATGAGTATGATAGTATTAGCATGCGTTCCACAAATGTCGATAGACAACAGAATTTTAATGCAGTCATTAAATCATAGATATTGGACTAATATCTATGATTAAATCACGCGATAAAAGGGTGACAACTACTGGGTGGGCGCTGTATTGGCACGCCCTCTGGAAAGACAATGTTCGCTAAGCTTATGAAGAATTTAGGATTCGGTACGATATTACACGTGCACGTATGATGTAGGCCTAGGCCTATTTTGATGTACATAATTATCATCGTGTGGAGTATTGAGCCTGAACCTCCCCCCACCCCCCCCCCCCCCCCCCCCCACCCCCCACCCCACGTTGCATAGGTCTAGGCCTAGGCCTAGCAGTTTACGTACATGTAGCACCTAGTCGTGTTCACGTGAATACATGTATAATCCCTAGTATGGTTTAAAAACTTCAGATGGAGAACAGAGGCTTCGAGATGCGACAGAGAGGGGTGATATTGGCGAGGTGGCGAGGCTGATCGAAAGTGGAGTATCTGTAAATTGTGTAGAGAAAGGCAACGATGAGGTAAGCAGGGGGAAGTTTGTGGCTAATAGGATTAACTGGGAATGGAACCTGGTGTAAAAAGCACGGAAACAAAATTTGACAGAGATTAGACCGGGATTCACAATTGGGGGTGGGGGGGTGGGGGGCCAAACACTTCTTGCGTTGAAAAACGCTCCAAAACTACGCCAAAATATTACCAATGCTCGATGCGCCAATCGTTCTGAACTCACCGTATTTTTTTAAATTAAATTAGCCCCTTTTTGGACGGTCCTGCCGTATTCTCTGCCATCAATGACACAACTGCACGCGCACTAACTGATTAGCAACTTTTACTATGACCATTTAATTAATTAAGCAAGGTAAAAAAGGGAGGACCACCATTGTACTCCACTAGTGCATGAGAGTTGGTTTCATACAGGGATTAGCTACATTGTATATGGGGGAAGGAAATGTTTCAGTCATTGACCACTGATTTTACCTTCATGTATACATTTGCCATGCACAAAATAATGTCACACAGGCATGCATGACCAGGTGCTAAAAGGGCATGATGCAGTGTTAAATATTGAAGTCATTGGTACATCATTGTATATATATACATGTAAACAAAAAATGATCTCACAAAAATGGGGGTCACCAGGTCTGAGATCTTTTTAGTTACTACTGTAGATACACATGTAGATGGATCATCATGTATGCACTTAATTTGTGAATCTAAATTGCCACACCTGTATACCTTGTTGCCATGGGAGATCATATTACATGTACACAGATCATGTTATTACATACCTTTTAGTGGTAGTTTTGTTAGAAATTGTAAGACCCTACACCACTTTGGAGGTAGCGTTCGGTCTTGTCATGCACTCATTTGACAAATCGGACAGCTTCGGGCCCGACTCTTTTAAATGCCAAAATTGTATCTGAATTGTCCTCAAACTTCTGCTTTAGAGCTGCATGATTCTCCTCAAGGTCCTGTTGATATTTCTTATTAAAATTTCATCTCGCTTTTTGAGGTATTTCACTTGCTGCTTCAATCTCTCGTGAAGGCATTTAATAGAAAAACTTCACATATATATAAGAACTGTTCAGGTGGTGTTCTAATATTATCACTGATATATCACTGATGTCATTCAATGTTGCTACATTGTATTAATAGCAAAACACCATATAAGGTAGTTTTCTTTTATACATCTATACAAAGATTATTAATTATTACAATACTGATGACCATGTACATGTACTACATGTACGTGTACATGTGTACATTGTACCCACCATGTTGACTGAACTATTGTACCCACTGCAGCAAGGTTATGCTCCATTACACCTTGCTGCAAGGGGAGGTCATACTACTTGTGTGGAACATCTCCTTTCCACTCCTGGTATTGATGTGAACGTTAAGGATAAGGTGAGCTGGTTTATTTAATGATCAAGTAATAATGATATGCATGGTGCTGAACACTATCCTGTATATTAATGGTGATGTAAAAAAACAAGACCATAGAGCAGCTGCTTCTAAGCCTACACACAAAGACCAGTGTGTCCCTGCCAGTCCATTGAATGTTGCTGTATGTATCAGTGAATTATAGAATGTATAGTTGTTCATTAAGAGTTTTTTATTGATGGTCCATATTAGTTGCTATAGAAACCTTACATACATGTACCAATCAGACTAGCTCCAAGGTATACTCTTAGTGAATTCTACATATCTACCTCATAGTCTTGCATCTGGTTTGATATTAGTATTGATATTTGATATATATTGTTATTGATATTGGCACTAGGGCCCAACCTTTAACCTTGGGCCCCAGATAAGCTAGGAGGGGGGGAGTATGAATAGCATAGCCTACACAGCTGTCCATAATAAACTGAAGCCAATAGGACAAAGCACCACACATCATAAACCATATATCACACCAGCAGTGATGAAATTGTTTGTCCTGCTCCCCACATGTACATGTATATGTATGTGTGTACTTGAATTAGAGGCTTCATATTTGAAGGGCCATGTTCATATCATCTCCTAGCCTGCTGCCATGTGGAGACCTTCACCTCCTAGCCTGCTGCCAAATGGAGACCTTCACCTCCTAGCCTGCTCCATGTGGAGACCTTCAGCTCCTAGCCTGCTCCATGTGGAGACCTTCAGCTCCTAGCCTGCCAATTGTGCATCCGTAGATCCTTGGAGGTACTGCAAGAATTCTTGAACTCATCTAAGCCCTACCCTTCTAGCATGAATCTCATTAACAGAAACATTGTAGTGACAGACGCGATACACTTTGCAGCTGAAAAACTAGGGTTTAGAGAAGCTTCAAGTTGAAGTAATTCAGGCCATAGCGACTGGTCATGATGTGTTTGGAGTACTACCAACTGGCTATGAAAAGAGTCTGTGTTTAGCATGATTATTCAATCTCTTCAGTCTGAATGGTGAAGTGGAGCTATCTATAGTTGTTGCTTCTCCTCTATCTGCTCTCATTGAAGACCAGATAAGATCCCATCATATAAATAGATTCGAAGCTTCACAAATCAAGGATTGTCTGTTGCTGTGACCAGTAATGCACCTGCAAGCATAAAGGAAGGCTTTGAAAGTGGGCATGAAATACTTTAATTACCATATACTTCTCTCCAGAGATGTTATTTGATGCTAGCAACATCCTTGAGCTAGAGCCTTTCCCATTTTTCTGCCTTCTTCTGTTTCCATTGCATAGTGATACTGTTTGTGAGGATAGTCCACAATGATATTGAAAATGTGTATTATTAATAATTTAAAAAAAAAACGTCTTTACAATAGCAGCTAGATACAGCTGGCTTGAGTGTAGACCCATGCACAACACCTTCATTTCTCAAACAGCTTTTGTTTCGTGCTGCACACTGTGTGATTGGCAAGGCTAGACACGATCACATTTTATTCCTTACTCCACAATCAATCCTACATGTACATGTATATGGAACCTTGCTACCGCAGGCCAATTAAGGTTGAGAGATATGCATATGATTAGTTGATGATGTATTTCAACATGAGGGAGGGGAGTGGCCATGCCTGAGGGCTATGTCAATGCCGTACATTTTGCTACCTGAACCTTGCCTCTTTTAAAGACATTGTTGGTCCAAAAACTATCCCAGCAGAAGCTGTGATGTACATGTTAACCCACCTCTTCCCAATTTCCTTGATTAATGATTACAATAAATTCAAAAAATCTTATATCAAATGCATATCACACGTATATTTATGTGTATACTTCAATCAAAGGCTGTTATATTTGAGGGGGCCATGTTGATGACAATGGACATGTGTACATTGTACCCACCATGTTGACTGAATTATTGTACCCACTCTAGTCTGGTTATACTCCATTACATTATGCTGCAAAGGGAAGTCATACTACTTGTGTGGAACATCTCCTTTCCACTCCTGGTATTGATGTGAACATTGAGGTTATGGTGAGTTGGTCCACTGAATATTCAAATAAGATATGCACTGTCATAGCACTGCAAGTAGCATACCATGTACTACATGTACTAGTGTACTTTGTACCCACCATGTTGACAGGCTGAACTATTGTACCCACTCCAGGGTGGTAATGCTCCATTACACCATGCAGGCAAGGGAGGTCATACTACTTGTGTGGTATTGATGTGATTAACAGTCAGACTAAGGTAGTGTTTACTGCTATGGAGCAAATGAGCTGTCATCAATCCACCCATTAGGTGGGACATAGAGTTGAGCATTTCCATTAAACTGTTTAATAGCACCTATGATACAGCTCGTGGAACACCAGCATTTCCTTTGAATATGAATAAAGGACAGTAGGAATGCCCATGCACCAGAAGAAACTATTGTCACATGCTCTATCAATTAAGCATGATAGTCTTTGCATTGCATTCAGCATTGAACTTTCTGCTCACTCACAAATGTTTCATCAAGATTGCCAATGCTGGTGGATATGTTACGCGCAAACCGTGGATTTGCGCAATCCTGGGATTGTCCTGCGCAAACCAGGCCTGGATCCATGGTTTGTGGTACAATCCATGGATTGGCCGCGCAATCCTAGGCTGGGTTGCTCATGTGCAAAGCATAGATTAGAACAATCCTGGGATGGCCCTGCACAAAGCATAGATCAGACAGATCTATTATGTATTAGCCATGGGTATTAAATGAGGAGTACATCCACATTACTTTATATCACATAACATGCCTTTGCAGTACGAATAAAAGGTCTATGGTGTACAAATACAATTGCTCTCAACTAATGAGACATCAAGCACAGTACATGGTTCAGAACTCTTGAAAATATGGTCAGGTTCATTACATCTTGATACAAGCAGTTCTTCATGTCTCCCTTTGTACAGTTGCTAGACAAGCCTCCAATAATGCTACCTAATATATGAAATACATTTCACCTGAGATATCACTTTTTTCCACACCATTACCAGTGTCTGCAGAAATATATGGAGACAAATTATTACATCAAGATTTTTGTTTGGCCTTGCATGTATAAATTACTTAATTTCATGCCAATCAGCCCAGGACTAATTTCCATTGATTAACTATCATTTCTCTTTCCTCAAGTCCTTGACTTTGAGGATGCTGGTCTGTCATCAAGAATGGTCGAGTCACCAGGCCAAATCAGCAATTAATGTGCTCCCATTGTAATACATTGCATGGGTAAATAAGATATAAGCAGTTAACTGATTTGGTGCAAGGTTCCAGCTAGGCCACCTCCTTACCCCTCTCCTCTGATTGGCTCTGAAGAGCAGGATAGGTCCATACCTATCCAATCATCAGTGATTAACCTTGTAGATAAAATAGCAACTTGAGCACACATTGAGGCTACTATAATATAGGTTAGTACTTTTTAAATCCTGATGCTATATGATGGATTTTAGTGGCACTGACTAGATTTTGCTGTAGTGTTTTAAGAACTGGAAAGGGGACACTTGCAGGCTCACAAATGAATATCTGCACCCGTAGACCTTAAAAGACAAACAAAGAATGTGGAATCTACATTTGAAAAAATATACACACATAAGTATAAACAATTTTCTCTTTACAGTAAGAATTTTTTTTTTTTTTTTTTTGTAACATATGTATTACATGACCTCGTACTAGTTGCAGTTGTTCAATTTGACTGGTAAGAGTTTAAATTGTAGGTCCCTTTTAGTTTATATAGAAACCTTACCATACCACTTACATACCACTTTGCATGCGGTGGGAAAGGCAATACTTGGCCAATAAAAATTCCAGTATACACATAAATTGTTCTGACTAGACTAGTACTCCAACTAACCAAAGAAAGTGTAATGTGCAAGGGATCCATCACTCTGACACTCTCACCTCCTACATGTACTGTGTGGGTTTGATTATAAGGCCACCCAATCATAAGACTTCCCGATTATTAGACTAAAAAGTGCCGCTATTGAACTTTGTATAACAAGTAGGAGGGTATGTCTTGTTCACTATACCAAAACCAACTTGCAGGGTGTAAAGTAAACCACCGTGGAACGAAATCAATTTTAGACCCATCGAAAGTGGCACTTTTTACAATGTAATCCAACACAGTACACCTGCTGTACCTACCCAATGGTTTGCCCCTAATTAGACAAACCACCTACTTTACACATGCAATGGCATGATTAACCAATTGATCTGGCTGCATGGGAAGACTTTTATTTATGCCCACCCCCCTGTTTCAAACTTGGCGGTAAATCGATGATTTCTCTTAGCAAACTCTACATGTCTACCTCACAGCCTTGCTGGCATCTGGTATGATATTGTGAAGTCTGGGCACTAGGGCCCAGCCTTTAACCTTGGGCCCCAGCTAGAACATAGTCTGCACAGCTCTCCATAATACATTGAAGCCAATAGGACAAAGCTCATCACTCATCAAAAACTATCCCAGCAGCTGTGATGTAGATGTTAACCTTCTCTTCCTCCTCCCCTTTATTAATGATTACATCTTTTTACATATATGTACATGTATGTGTGTACTTGAATTAGAGCCTTCATATTTGAAGGGGCCATGTTGATGAACATGTACATCTGTACATTGTACCCACCATGTTGACTAAACTATTATACCCACTCCAGCATGGCAATCATCCATTACACCTTGCTGCAAAAGAAGGTTATACTACTTGTGTGGAACGTCTCCTTTCAACTCCTGGTATTGATGTGAACATTAAGGATTGGGTGAGTTGGGTCCATTGACTATTATAATAAGATATGCACTATTATGGGAGCTGTAGAAGTCTATGCACTACAAGTACATGTACATGTACATGTACATGTGTACATTGTATCCAACATGTTGTTTAAACTAATAGTACCCACTCCAGTTTCGTCATACTCCATTACACTATGCTGCCATGGGAGGTCATACTACTTGTGCGGAACATCTCCTTTCCACTCGTGGTATTGATGTGAACATTAAGAATTCAGTGAGTTGAATTGGGTTCACTAGATTTTAAAATAAGATATGCACTGGTATAGGAACTGTAGTAGTCTATGCACTACTAGCACATGTACATGACTGTGTACATTGTACCCACCAAGTTGTCTAAACTATTGTACCCACTCCAGTTTGGTCATACTCCATTATACTATGCTGCAATGGGAGGTCATACTACTATTGTGGAACATCTCCTTTCCACTCCTGGTATTGATGTGAACATTCAGGAGGAGGTGAGTTGGTCTATCTAATGATCAAGTAATAATAATATGTATGGTGCTGAACACTATCCTGTGCAGCTGCTTCTAAGCCTACATACAAAGACCAGTGTGTCCCTTGGTATCTCCTCCCCTTCAACCCCACAGCAATGTTTGTATCATGCATGTAAATGTGTACACCCTCGTGATGTTGTAAATGAAAGGCCATGTTGATGACCATGTACTACATGTACATGTGCAAATTGTACCCACCATGTTGTCTGAACTACATGTATTGTACCCACTCCAGGATGGCAATACTCCATTACACCTTGCAGCCATGAGAGGTCTTACTACTTTTATGGAACATCTCCTTTCCACTCCTGGCATTTTTGTGAACGATAAGGATAAGGTGAGTTGGTCCACTGAATTTAAAAATAAGATGTGCACTGTTATTGGGACTGTATCATATCATGTACATGTACATGTACATGTGTACATTGTACACTGACTGAACTATTGTGCCCACTCCGTGCAGAATGGTAATACTCCATTACACCTTGCTGCCATGGGAGGTCATACTACTTGTGTGGAACATCTGCTTTCCACTCCTGGTATTATTGTGAACATCAATAGGGTGAGTTGGTGCATTGAACGTTGCAATGTAGTTGTTCAATTTGACTGGTAAGAGTTTGAATTGTAGGTCCATATTAGTTTATATAGAAACCATACATACAACTTTGCATGTGTTGGGAAAGCCAATTTTTTGCTAATTAAAGTTACAGTGTGCTTTTTAAAAAGATCGGACTAGACTCTATGGTATACGTTATACTGGATTCATCACTCTCACCTCCTACCTACATGTACATGTACCCACTGGTTTGCCCCTAAATTCCCACCACCTGGTTTACACCTGCTATGACAAAATTAACCAATGGATTACTGTTTGGCATGCTATTTAACAGTATACAAGTAAGTATCAGTTTTTTTTATTGCCCACCCAACTTGGTGATAAATCCTGATTTCTCTTAGTAAACTCTACATGTCTACCTCACAGCCTTGCTGGCATCTGGGATGATATTGTGCGCAAACTGTGAAGTCTGGGCACTAGGGCCCAGCCTTTAACCTTGGGCCCCAGCTAGGCTAGGAGGAGGGGAGTATGAATAACATAGTCTGCACACTGTCCATAATACATTGAAGCCAATAGGACAAAGATCATCACTCATCAAAAACTATCCCAGCAGCTATGATGTACATGTTAACCTTCTCTTCCTCCTCCCCTTTATTAATGATTACAATGTATACATCTTTTAACACATTGTACTTAGATTAGAGGCTTCATATTTGAGGGGGCATGTTGATGACCATGTACATGTGTACATGTACATGTACCCACAATGTTGACTGACTGAACTATTGTACCCACTCCAGAAAGGTCATACTCCATTGCAACTTGCAGCCATCGGAGGTCATGCTACTTGTGTGGAACGTCTCCTTTCCACTTCTGGTATTGATGTGAACATTATGGATGAAGTGAGTTGGTCCATTCAACGTTGCTGTGTAGTTGTTCAATTTGACTGTTAAGAGTTTGAATTGTAGTTCCATATTTGTTTCTATTGAAACCGTACATACAACTTTGACTTCTTTATGTACATGTAAATGCATACACCAGTTTAACCAAATCTGCTTTCAAGTGGAAAAATAAGTTCTAAAGTTCTAAATCGTGATGTTTTAACTTCCTGTTGGCCTAAGGCTGCTTTGGAACGTATTTCAAAATATTAAACAACGTTTTCATACTGTAAAGTTGGGCACCATCGAACACAGTACAGAACGTCTAATCTGCATGTGAGATATACATGCATGTATACGCCCCAAATTTTTTTTGGTGGGGGGGGGGAGGGTCTTGAGACCCCCTCCCCCCCTCCCCCCCTCCCCCCCCCCTCCATGGCTATGGCCTTGATCTTCAATTCACAGTGGGGAAAACTTATAATCAGCTAGTAGTACATGCACGTAATGCTGCACAATGTCGCAGACAGTCACATACTCATGCGATAATCTAAAACATGTGTATTATATCGATATGATCTCATTATTCAGTACACCAATTAACTCTTCGACATTTCAGTTCAGAATCATGATTTGTATGGTTATCCCTGCGACCCCCCCCCCCCCCCCGCAAAATGTCCATCAGAGAGGCAGGTAACTCTACCAGGCTCCTTTTGAGTGCTGGGGCCTTAGACAGAAAAGAAGACAGATTAATATATATGTATTTATTGTGAATAAGAACATGCATTGCACACGTGTAAAGATAATTTGCCTTGGTATGTATATAACAGGCAGATAGCGCAAACCCATACATGTATGTTATAGTAACTGTAGCAGTCCATGTACATGAGTACATCGTACTCACCATGTTGACTGAACTGTTGTACCAATATCAGGATGGTTATACACCTTTACACTACGCTGCCATGGGAGGTCATACTACTTATGTGGAACGTCTCCTCTCCACACCTGGTATCGAGGTGAACATTAAGGATAAGGTGAGTTGGTGTACTGAATATTATAGTAACTGTAGCAACATGTATATGTACATGTAAATGTAATTGTACATGTACTACATGTAAATGTACATGAGTACATTGTACATTGTACTCACCATGTTGACTGAACTATTGTAACCATTCCCATTCCAGGGTGGTTGTACTCCATTACATCTTGCTGCAAAGGGAGGTCATACTACTTGTGTGGAACATCTCCTTTCCACACCTGGTATCGAGGTGAACATTAAGGATAAGGTGAGTTGGTGTACTGAATATTATAGTAACTGTAGCAACATGTATATGTACATGTACATGTAATTGTACATGTACTACATGTAAATGTACATGAGTACATTGTACATTGCACTCACCATGTTGACTGAACTATTGTAACCATTCCCATTCCAGGGTGGTTGTACTCCATTACACCTTGCTGCAAAGGGAGGTCATACTACTTGTGTGGAACATCTCCTTTCCACACCTGGTATCGAGGTTAACATTAAGGATAAGGTGAGTTGGTGTACTGAATATTATAGTAACTGTAGTAACATGTACATGTACATGTAATTGTACATCTACATGTACTACATGTACATGAGTACATTATACATTGTACCCGCCATGTTGACTGAACCATTGTAACCATTCCAGGACGGTGATACTCCATTACACTATGCTGCAAAGGGAGGTCATACTGCTTGTGTGGAACATCTCCTTTCCACACCTGGTATTGACGTGAACATTGAGGGAAAGGTGAGTTGATGTACTGAATATAATAGTAACTGTAGCAGTCCATGTACTATACATGTAAATGAGTACATTGAACTCACCATGTTTTTACTACCAATTCCAGCATACATATACTCCATTACACTATGCTGCCATGGGAGGTCATACTACTTGTGTGGAACATCTCCTTAGGACCACTCCTGGTATTGATGTAAACATTAAGAATATGGTGAGTTGGCCCACTAAATATTAACATAAGATATGCACAGTTGTAGAAACTGTTGCAGACCATGTACATGTAATACATTTACATGTGTACATCGTACTCACCATGTTTTTACTGAACTATTGTACCAATTCCAGGATGGTTATACACTATTACACTATGCTGCCATGGGAGGTCATACTGCTTGTGTGGAACATCTCCTTTCCACTCCTGGTATTGATGTGAACATTCAGGATAAGGTGAGTTGGTCTATTTAATGATCAAGTAATAATGATATGTATGGTGCTGAACACTATCCTCTATATGGATGGTGATGTAAAAACAAGACCATAGAGCAGCTGCTTCGAAGCCTACACACAAAGACCAGTGTGTCCCTTGGTATCTCCTCCCCTTCAACCCCATCAGCAATGTTTGTATCATGTATGTAAATGTGTACACCCTCGTGATGTCGTATATGAAAGGCCATGTTGATGTCCATGTACTACTACAGATACATTTGTATATTGTACCCACGATGTTGACTGAACTATTGTACCCACCCCAGGATAGATATACTCCATTATGCCTTGCTGTGGTGAGAGGTCATACTACTTGTGTGGAACATCTCCTTTCCACTCCTGGTATTGATGTGAACATTCAGGATAAGGTGAGTTGGTCTATTTAAATGATCAAGTAATAATGATATGTACATGTATGGTGCTGAACACTATTCTGTATATGGATGGTGATGTAAAAAACAAGACCATAGAGCAGCTGCTTCTAAGCCTACACACAAAGACCAGTGTGTGCCTTGGTATCTCCTCCTCTTCAACCCCATCAGCAGAAATGCATGTAAATGTGTACACCCTCGTGATGTTGTATATAAAAGGCCATGTTGATGACCACGTCTTCATGTACATGTGTACATTGCACCCACCATGTTGGCTGAACTCGTGTATACCCATTACAGGAGGGTTATTCTCCATTATACCTTGCTGTTATTGGAGGTCATACTACATGTGTGGAACATCTCCTTTCCGCTCCAGGTATTGATGTGAACATTAAGGCTGAGGTGAGTTGGTCCATTGAATATTAAAAATAAGATAGGCACTGTTATAGGAACTGTAGCTTACATAGCAAGCCACTACACTTTTTTGGTTCAAATGATAAACATGCAGCACTATTGCAGCTTCTGCACCTTGGTACACATATTGTTCAATCATTATCAGATGGTGGATACTAAACTTAGCGGATAATATCAGTAATAACTAAATGCAATGTGATTGGCCATCACAGGCCTCCAATGTCCTTAACCACCAAGCTCACTCTTCACTCTGCTGGTCATCCATGCATACCAAATGCACACACACTACACAGTGTGCATGTCCCAAAATGGAGTCACTTCAGTTGCTGCATGGTGATGCCAGCAAACAACACAACAGAACAACTCACTCGTATTTTTACAGATCACTTGTTGTCTATGGCATGTGGGGGTGGGGGGGGGTCAGGTGGGAAATGGGTCCACCATTGATAATGATGTTCATGTCCGATCAATTACACTGGACCAAATATAATGTCAACTGATTTGGTATTGTTCTGACAAATTAGTTTATCTGTGATGCACGTGTTAAAATTCTCCTCCCGGACCTCCCCTTTATTAAAAGGATTACAATAAATATGTACATCTGTATGCATATATGTCTGTGTGTATTGCAAAGTGAGGCTGTATGTTCAAAGCAGCCTTGTTGATGACAATGTAGTACATGTGGACATTGTACCCACCAAGTTGACTGAACTATTGTACCCACTCCAGGGTGGTGATACTCCATTATACCTTGCTGCAAGGGAACATCATACTACTTGTGTGGAACATCTCCTTTCCACTCCTGGTACTGATGTGGATGCTGCATTTCACGCAATCTTTCGAGGACAGTGACAGATATTAATTAATTAATTATTAGTATTGTATGTATTCATTTAATGTACTAGATTTTTGTGTGTTGCCATTTTTGCAGTGATCACATTTGATATCACTAACTGTAAATTCATGTCCACTTTAAGCACATGTACATCACATCTTTCCACACCTCCGGCCCAACAACTCCGCAGTTTTGTACTTCAACAAAGGACATATACCTTCCATACCAGCCCTTGTATCAATTAGTTTAATGTTGGCTGTACATGAGCATTAAAGTTACCATGAATTTGCAACATTCATGACCCATGCTACAATTGTCAGGAACTAGACAAGAAGATAGAAACATTCTCCATGAGAAAGTCGATTCGGTAGTATATAGGATTTGAAGGCAATTAATAAAACTTTGTATCAATCTGGATTATCAAACTGTAAATGATTGAGCAGCTCCAGGTCAGATGTGCGATTGCTGATATCATCAGGCCGGTGTCCATATTTGTACATGTACACTATAAACAGTTTTGTAGGGCATTTGCATTGTAGCTATTTTGTGTAGAACCCTGCATGTTGGTGTGTACGTATGCTGAACATATCATCTGCATGGAGTGAGGTGACCTCAATGGTCACATATGCATATGAATTATTCTGCACCTACATGGTATAACTGCTTGCACTGATACACTCTGCTGCCAGAGCATGAAGCGTATCTACACGTACATGTGCACTGTGACCAAGCTGAGTTGTTTGATTTGCATAGCATTGTAATGAAGGAAGAGATGGTGGATACACCTGGCCTGTTGCTGTCATACATATGTCAAGTATAAATTCAGACTGAATAAGAAGATAAAGTTTCACTGGTATTACTACTTTTATATGAATACTGAGTAACATTGTTAATGGTCTGAACAATATTTATCATCCATAGCTGAGTTACATGTAGTTGTGGTTATGGCATGTACATATGTGCATTGTACATGTAAAAAAAACTTAATACGTATTTAAATGATATTCTGTTTACCAACCTTAGATAGTAGCATATTTGCATAGTTCACACCAGCCTATTCATCCTTACTGCATTTTCATTAAAATCCGAAGTACTCTTTCCACCATTGGGGTAATAATGACTAAATTTCTTTATTATATATACACATTAACATTGTACAAGATGAGATAAATGAATCAGATTCAATATCTTTTCATTACGGTCTCCAATTCTAGTTGGATATGAGTATAGTAAGATAGATAAATGCACCCTACTATTGCTAATAGTCAGGGACAAAACATCTGGAGAGGATGGCTGTGGTGTTGGCTCGAACTAAGTTGAGGTTCAACCTGCATATAAGGCAGCTAGGACCTCAGCCTTAGCCCTGTTGGAGCCAGTTGCAAGGCGAGAGGCAAGAAATGAAAATGACTCCATTGCTTCTGTCCCCCAAGCACCATATGCCTCAACCACCATGGGGACGCAAACCCACCCTAGCTGCTTGCATTTGGCATCATTTTCGTTGTGTTTTCTTTGCTCAGTAGCTCTGGCAGCCTGACCTGCAGCTAGTCCCACTTCAAGTAAAACATTGGAGTTAAGCGGTGATGTAACAGACAAGTCTAAGGCTGCTGGCTTGCCCCAAGACCAGTTGGGTACTAGGATGTCTGCAGGGCAAGTGTGGCTATGGTCTTTGGTGAGGTTACTTCCTGCCTCCACCTTAACACTCAGATGGGTCCTGCGACAGGTCTCAGTAAGGGTGTTATGCAGTTTATTGTGGCAGGTTGCTACATCTCCACCACGCTTGCAGGTGAGTGCATGATGGCCAAAGGGATCAAGTACTATCCCACCACTTGATGGCCACTGCATAAACTCTGAAGGCTGAAGATGAAGGCCTAGCCCCTCAGAGGGAATTACTGACACCCAAGATGCAGCATGAGGGAAAGAGACAGAGAGTAGGCGTGCTCTCTCAGCAGCAGAAGATTGCTCATAGAGTATATTAAACAGATGGTTGTCATTCTTATTGGACAGCACTTTTTGGCTGATACGGGATGTCAACACCTCCTCCATGCTGACCTCCTCGGATGATGGTACAAGTGAGTTAAACAATGCTACTGCATGAATAAGGTGTTCCTGGGACAATGGACCAGCACCGGAGAGGCAAGCAGCTGGGGAATGCTGACTCAGGGAGGGCATGCCCAGGCCACCCTGCCTAAGCTGAGCTCTGCCTGTTGCCAGGCCTGATTGGAGGTGTCAACTGCCATGCACATGGAGAAGGTTGCTCGGATGTTGTGATCAAAGGCCTACATGTATATGGCTTGGGAGGGTGGTGTGCTGCGAGCAAGGTGGGCCAGCTTGCAGAATCCTGCACATTGACGTAGAAGGGAAAAGGCCACATGTGGGTCAACTGTACTTACTTCCTCTGGTTTGAGCAGGAGAGCTTTGGCCTCTTCATGTTTCTCCGAAATGAAGGTGGAGCAAAAATCATTGTCAAAAATGGGGATGCCCAGAATGGGGTGTGTTGATCTTTTCATTTCTGGAGGAAATGAGCTAACATCATGTTTGCTAAATATCTCAATGTTTACAATGAGACCAATAGGAGGACCAATCTCTTGCATGATAGAGAGAGCTTGAAGAATAGCAGACCTGGGACCAGCCAGCACACCATCATCCAGGTATCAGACATGGTAGGACAAATCAGCACACAGAATTAGAGGTGATTTCTGACACTACACCTTGTTTAAAACCAGGGAGAAAAGCAGAGGACCAAGAGGATCACCCTGCTGAGCTGCCCAAAGGATGCCACAGAATGGGGTGCTGACTGTAACACCAGGTGGCACGAGGGAGCAGCTCAGGTAAGTGTTTGCTACACTCTGAGAGGAAAACCTTTCATGAGACCAGCATTCTTATCTTCATGTCCACCTTTAGGATAACGAAGTCATCATCCTGCCAATACTATACTACAATGAGCACGTTTTTTGTTACATGTACAATCACAGGAACGAGACTTACTAAGTGGGATGGGGAGGAGGTGGGAGAGGAGGTGGAACAGATAGGGATGTCAGGGATAGGGATGTCAGAGTTTGAATGTTGCCTCCATCCTCCCTCTTTCCCTTTTGTATCCATCCCCTCCAATTCTTATGTGAGTCTTCAAGCCAGCAAAAGCTTTTTTTATTATGCCACACAAACCAACTTCACAAGTTTCATGCACTTTCTATATAAGCACACTCCTTCCCACATGCACTCCCACATGCACACACACTCACAAGACTTGAACATTTTGGACTGCAGACTGGATTGGATGTCAGTATGAGGGAAGAGGTCAGCCACAGGATGAGAGGTGGGGCCATGGGCATGGTCTGTACAGGTGGTGGGCACATCAGGTATCCTCTCTAGGACCCTCTCTGCTAGAAGTGTGTTTAGCCTGTCTTTTAGGAGCTCGACCTTCTCCACCACTGTGTTTATGGGATGGAAGGGGAGGAGGTGGGAGGGATGGGGAGGAGGTGGGAGGGATGGGGAGGAGGTGGGAGGGATGGGGAGGAGGTGGGAGGGATGGGGAGGAGGTGGGAGGGACGAATCTATCTCCTGTTCCTTGTAAAAGCGAATCGTCAATTCAATTCTCAGTCAGAAGGAACACAAAATTGGAAGCTTTTTGGCCACTGCATAATCCAGGCCTGGCACCAGGCCTGGCACCTAGCCACTGGTAAATTAAATCCATTTCTAGTTAGCTGCTATCCACACACTGAGCTACCTCCAAGCATGTCACCACTTAACTTGCCATTCTATTCACCTGCAGGCTAACCAGCACAAGCCAATCCTCACACACTTAGAACATATTTACCAGGACATAACACATAGTGGTACCAGGACATAACACATAGTGGTACCAGGACATAACACATAGTGGTACCAGGTACCACTATGTGTTATGTGTAGGCCTATAGGCCTGGTACCACTATGAGTTATGTCCTGGTACCACTATGTGTTATGTCTAGGCCTGGTACCACTACACAATGTGTAATGTCCCTGTACCACTATGTGTTATGTCCTGGTACCACTATGTGTTATGTCCCGGTACCACGTGCACTATGTGTTATGTCCTGTTACCACTACATGTATGTGTTATGTCCTGGTACCACTGTGTGTTATGTCCTGGCACCACTATGTGTTATGTCCTGGTACCACTATGTGTTATGTCCTGGTACCACTATGTGTTATGTCCTGGACATAACACAGATATTAATTTGTTTGCTCTGATTCTGAAGTAAGGCCACAAATGTTGGCCACAAGTGCAAAAGGTTCTGCTTCAGCCAATGGGGCGTGACTTATGTCATGCTTCAGCTTGCCCCACATATCCTTTATCCATCCTTCAAAATACAGTTGCTAGTCTGAAGGCATGGCATTAACGCAACTTAAGTCTTCATTCGGTTATTACAATGACTTCATGAAAGAGAATTGAAAGAGTTCATCAAAGAATTAACGTGCAGTCCCACCTGATCCTATAGTAAAAGTGATGGCCTGCTCAGTAAACACTGCACAATGGCGAGCTACAACATTGAATGAGAATATACGCGCAGCATCATGGACGACCATGAAGTTAATAACCGGTAGCGCGTGTTTATTTAAGAGAATTGCGCATACAAGTACATGTATTAATTTTGATTTCTTAATACCACGTGATACCAAAGCCGTTAGCGCGTGGTACATCTACTATTTTTATTTTTTCTGAGCATGCAGTTCTTTTTTCCTCGTTGGATATCATGGAAGGAGGTGGGTAAAAGCGGGATAGATGGGCACGGTTTGATTGGTGGTTTTAATATTCATGTTCCAATTAATAGCCACTCACTTTACATGTACATGACCAACCACCAAGAAGGGTATTGATGAATATGTTTTTTCCCCTGCAGTTACCATCACCAAACCTGAACTATCTTCAACAGCCCTTTTGTTGTCTGAAGACACCACAAGGTATGAAAGTTGAACACGTCATAACGATGTGTTGTTAATTAATGCCAGCTACTGGATCTGCATGACTACATGATTGTTTTTGTTATGAAACTTATGTAGTGATATGCAAGGTTCATTGTCTAATGTCGGTGATTGCTTGAATATAATGTCATAATAACTTACCTTGGAGGGTGAAGGTTATTCTGCATAGCGCCCAGTCTCCCTATCGGAGATAAATCAACAAAGAATCGTGTACCTTTAGAAACATATGTCCTGTTATTCCATTCTGCACAGATACCTTATACTGCAAGGTGTTAATTTGTTAATCAGTTCATGCCAGTGCAGGCACAGAGTGTTAATAAGTTCAGTACTAGCTTTGAAATGTGTGGCTGGAAGTTGAATACTTCAGTATATATATATCTATATATAATCTCTGGTATAGGGGGATGTCCAGAACATGGACATTAAGTTCATGCCAGTGCAGGCATAGATTAGTAGTCCTAACTGCCAAATATGCAACTTCAAATCTGTTCAGCAGTTAGTGTAGCTAAGGTAGTGGTAGCAAAAGGGTTTGTACCGAGCCCCTCCCCAAAACTGGGCTATCAGACAGGACCACACCCACCCTTAAAACACAAGCATGTGTATCTTACCATTTGATAGGCGGACTTCTTATTCAGACCATCTACTGCTACATGTAGGTGCAATAAATATACACATCCAAGTTTCTTACATGTATCACTGAGTATCTGGTACAACGGAGTGCCAAAATGACTTTATGTTCTATTTTCACCAACTGAGCAAGATTCTAAATAAATAACTGAGAGAAGTACCAGAATGTTTTAAGGATGTATACAACTGTATAGCCACTGAACAAGAGCTTAAATAATATTGGCTTTTTGCGTTCTAAACAGCCATGCATTATGCTGTAGCATTCTTGATGCTTCCAGGCCTTGGCGAAGTCATGTAGATTCTGTCGCTCACGCTCCTAGATCAGCTTGCATGGTTCTTGCACGATACCGAAGTACTTCCATGCAAGCATTGCATTAGTCGGGTACCCAGACTACTACATATTAAACTGGCAATCATGCTGCTGCTCAATTATGTAAACATGATTAATTAGCCTGACAGGTCAGGCCGGCTGGTCCCAGGCCACACCCCTACTTGGCCTTCAGCAGTCCTGGCAGCAGCTTATGTGCATTAAATGATATTCATTATCAAATTACATGTATGTACGTACATTTGTAGGACAAATTGCATTGAAATGTGTAGCTAATTATGTTATGCGTACAAATATAGTAGCTACATGTATACAGCTATATATTGGGCTGTTTCCACAGAGACTGGGAATGAGGTGCATTACAAAGTTACAACACACCCATTCAGGCCCGTAGCCAGGAAGTCTGGCGTGGGGGGTCGATTAATAGGACTTCGGAACTTCTGAAAGTATTTATTATACCGGGGGGTTGTCCCCCTAGCCTCACGTTCAGCCAAATATGAGAGCGGGGGGGGGGGGGGGGGGGGGGGGAGGGGGGGTCAGAAGTCCCCCTCGCATTTAGCCAAATACGAGAGTGGGGAGGGGGCATATAGCCAAATACGAAAAGCAAGAGCGCTGTCACCATCGAGCCTGATGCAATTTTTTTTTTAAGTAAGGGGCGGAACCCAGGCATCAACCAGGGGAGGATCGACCGATCTCCCCCCCCCCCCCCCCCCCCCCCCCTCCCATGGCTATGGCTCTGCCATTATTGGTTTGCCCAAATGATTTAATGCTCAGGCCACACCTCTAGCAACATATGACACCAGGGACATGGGCTTGGGGAGTTGGCCAAAGTCATGGAGCCAGAGAATGGGAAGCAAGACTTCATGTGGTGCATCATTTCCACTAGTGGGTGTGGCATAATACTGGATATTACCTTGTTCCAAGCCTCTTTGGATACTGACTAAAACAGTACCTGAGTGGTTATTCATGAAATAATATATCTTTACAACTAAAGTTTGCTATGTATGTCCACACATAGTAGATTGATTCATAGTGGAAAGGTTTAATTTTGCAGTAATTGTTTTTATATCAAAATCATTAGTCTCTGTAAAAAATCGTGGTTTGTGTTTTAGTGAATATATATGGTAATGCCTCATACAGTGTACCAAATAATGTATCTAAATTAAGCCAGTAAGGCATAAACTGGTGGGCATTAATCTATTACAGTATGCCTATGGAGGAATCCTTTTCACACTACGTCATCTGTGGTGTGTGCTCCAAGCCCTACAATGACCCAAGAATTCTACCATGTTTGCACTCCTTCTGTCAGCAATGTCTCCACCATGAGATAGAGAAAAGTGGTTACCAACAAGTGTTCAAATGTCCCACCTGTGAACGAAGCACCAGCATCCCAGTGGGAGGGGCCAGTGTTCTCCCTCAAAACCACCACCTTGGATTTGAAGTAGAAGTAGCTGGGTACATATCCAAGATTGTCAGCAACAGTGAGGTGTGTTGTGACCCATGTATAGATGGGCGCAGTGGTCCTGCAGAGGTGTTCTGTTGTACATGTTATCGGTTCATGTGTACCTTCTGCCATGAACACCACAAACGTCTGTCCAAACACAATATTGTTGGACTGGACCAGAAGGGAGCCAAACAACTGCAGACCACCATCAAGCCAAGAGACCATTACTGCTCTCAGCCTAACCATGAGGACAATAAGCTGAACTTTTATTGTGAGACCTGTAAATCACTGGTGTGTAGAGACTGTACCACAGTAGCCCACAAGGACCATGATGTGAGTGAAGTGTCCACTGTTGCAGAGGCTCATCGAGGTGACATGAGAAGGACACTCCAACATGTGCAAGACACATTGGCTGGAGCCATTGGTGCTAATGAGAAGACCTTGAAAGTAGTAGAGACCTGCAAACATGAAGCTGAAATGGTCATCCATCAGGCTTTTGAACAGCTACACGAAATACTTGTGGAAAGGAAGAAGGCACTGCTGTCAGAGTTGGAATCCATTGCACTCACACAGACGACATCCCTTACCCTCCAGAAGGAGCAGCTTGACAAGATCAAACAGAATATCAGTCACTACTCTGAGGTGACCTCCCACATCCTCTATACCCACACCGACCATGAAGTGGTAGCGATGGGAGGATGTATACCCACTGAACTGAAGGCTACCATTATGGAGATTGAAAATAATATGTCCAGCTTGACAAGCCAATATGGTCCCATTACTGCAGATGTACAAGTGGATGTTCTAATGGAGGATCTATCAATGTTTGGTAATGTGTTTCAGCTATCCCCTGTTCCTTGTAAAAGTGAATTAACAATTCCGTCTGTGATTAAAACCAACACCAAATGTTTGATGAAATTGGAGGCGAGGATGATGAATGGAGAGAGGTACCCACATGGTGGTATACAGGTTGAGGATGAGATGAGGTCCAAGGCCCATAATGGAGCAGTTGTGTATGGAGAGGTGGAGGACCACAGGGATGGTACCTACACCATCACCCTCACCCCTCAGACTGCTGGTCCTCACCAGCTGGTCATCACAATGGATGGTCAACATGTACAGAGCAGTCCTCATGACCTTAATGTGAGACCTAAACCTGACTAACGTTGTTTAATGCCCAACAAGTGATCAGATGCAGTCAACCATTATCTGTTGCCATCCATGACAATGGAGACATCTATGTAGGGAGTGAGGATTACTGCATTTATGTGTTTGACCAAACAGGTCAACTGAAGAATACCATAGGTAGTGAAGGAGATGGTGATGGTCAGTTCAGTGTTCCTTGTAGTATATCCATCAAGGGAGATATGTTGTATGTTGCTGACAGTGAGAATAATAGTATACAGAAGCTGTCATCAGTTCATTCAAAACATTGGTCACAGGGGATCAGGTCAGAAAAAGGCAGTCATTGTTGACTAAAACAACAGAGTGATTGTTTCTGACTGAAATAAAATACAAATATTTGCTGAAGATGGTGGATGGTTATCGACCATAGGTGGTAAAGGTACTGGCAACAGTTGTTTCATGTATCCACATGGTCTTGCCTTAGACCCCCATGGAAATATTCATGTTGCAGAACATGTTTCTATCAAAGTCTTTACTGAGGAAGGTGTTTATGTGAGAACATATGGAGAATTTAAATCCGAAAGTCCCTGGTGCATAGCCATTGACGATGAAGGTAACACTTGTGTCTGTGATAGCGAATGTCTGTACGTATTTGATCACCATGGAAACAAAATCCATGAAGTGGGAAATCTTACAAATCCCATTGGTATAGCACTAGATCCCAGAGATGGTAGTGTGTATGTTGCTGACTTTAGTGATAATTCTGTACTGAAGTATTCGGTTGTTTAGGTCAGAACTGTATGATGTAATGTTGTGGTATGTTATAATGTGCTATGTGGACTTGTTTTGTATTTCTGCTATGATGATGTCAAAACCATAAGGGTCAATTCAGTTACTAATTCCAAGTATGGGCAGCAGCTAGTTAGCTTAGCAGGTCCCCAGACTTAATTAGACACCAGGCCATGGTAATAATATCTCCTATATCATGCTCACTTCACCCAACCCACATAACATTGGTACCACATTCTTTGTGTGTGTGCAGCCTCTTATGCCTGCAGGGAAATAGAACTGGCTTGCAAAGTGCATGAAACTTACATAATCAGATTTCCAGTTGAGCTCATTGTGTTAATAAAATATATTCAAGTGAACAAAATAACAGTACAAAAAAATTATAGGAGCAAGTGTGATGATTTCCACTGTAAGTGGGATGGGGAGGAGATGGGAGAGGGATGAGGAGGAGGAAGAATGGATAGGGATGTCAGAGTTTGGATGTTGCCTCCATCCACCCTCTTTCCCTTTTTGTATCTATCCCAATTATGCTTACCATTTTTTTTTTGTACTGGGGTTCCGTTTAAATATTCATACCATGAAATTTTTGTACTGGGGTTACAACAAGTGGTAATAACAAAAGTAAATAGTCACATGATGCTTTTTAACTTTCAGTATATATTGAAAAATAATTGTACACTATACCTACACTGTCAGATTTCCATTTGAGCTCATTGTTATTGAAATTTATTCAAGTGAACAAAATAACAGTACAAAAAATCATGGGAGCAAGTGTGATGGTTTCCACTGTAAATCACTTGAGTTTATATTGAATTCAAATTCAGCCATAAATCATACAATTCAAGTACAGTATACTTGAGTACATATAAAATACAAGTACATAGTTATATTATTATTATACACACCTGGCACCCAAAGAGTTAAAGGCAAAACTGCAGTTGCATTGTGTCCAGTCCTGTAAGATCACAAGCTTGCTACATGTACAGCAGACAAGGCATGTACGAGTATGCATGCATGTATGATTCCGTTTAAATATTCATACCATGAAATGGTGCAAGTGCTTTACTGTAAAATAAAACCAGGCTACTATGAAAGTGCATGTTACAGTTAAATGTTTCATGTGTGTGTGTGTGTGTGTGTGTGTGTGTGTGTGTGTGTGTGTGTGTGTGTGTGTGTGTGTGTGTGTGTGTGTGTGTGTGTGTGTGTGTGTGTGTGTGTGTGTGTGTGTGTGTGTGTGTGTGTGTGTGTGTGTGTGTGTGTGTGTGTGTGTGTGTGTGTGTGTGTGTGTGTGTGTGTGTGTGTGTGTGTTTGTGTGTGTGTGTGTGTGTGTGTTTATGTAAAATTTACCCATATAATAGTATTAGTATGGCGGATCCACAAATGTCGAAGGACAACATAATTTTAATGCAGTCATTGTCCAAACTATTTAGCGTCATTGTGACGTTGGGGGGAGGGGGGGGGGGGCCGGGTTAAATGCTATGACGCTAAGAAATAATACGGAACATCTAGCTATAGCTGCAACATGACTCCAGTGGCAGCAGTTATGTCTATTCACCCTACACAAACTTAATGGGGGGGGGGGGGGGGGGGGGGGCTGTATATGTTGACGTCATAATGACGGTAAGACACATAAAAAGGTGACATCTAGTTAGTCTCGTACCCAGACCCAAATGTACGTAACGATGATTATCGCTTACAGTATAACATCACGTGTACGCTTGTATTATACCATAGATTAAAGAATAATCTATGATTATAGCGATAATGCTTACGTACGTTTGGGTCTGGGTACGAGACTAACATCTAATAGGTGGGCCGAGCCATTCATATCCGCCCCCGATCGGACCGATTGTTCAGCTGTATTGGCACGCTCTATAGAAAGACGATGTTCGCCAAGCTTGTGAAGAATTTAGGAATCGGTACGCTATTTGACGTGCTCGTATGATGTAGTTCTAAGCCTACTTTGTTTGATGTATATTATCGTGTTGGGTATTGAACCTGGACCGCATGGGCGTACGCAGCCTTCGGGAAAAGGGGGGGGGGGGGTCGGAAGCAGAGGGGGAAGTAACGGATGAAGCAGGCGGCAAGTTAGAAATTCAACCAAAGAAATACCCCAGTCGGGTTAGGCGACCTCCAGATAGATACGGATGGTAAAACAGTTGTTTTCCTTCGTGAGGGGAGAAGATGTAATAACCTAATAGCTTACGCATGGCGCATGCGTAAGGAATGTGATTTATGTGCGTGATTGCTGTGTAATAGTGAGTCATGTAATTGGCATTTGTACCATTAATTTGATGCTTGAAGATATTACAACAGGAACGAGACTTACTATACGTGGGATGGGGAGGAGGTGGGAGAGGAATGAGGAGGAGGTGGAACAGATAGGGATGTCAGAGTTTGAATGTTGCCTCCATCCTCCAAGCTCTTTTCCTTTTTGTACCAGTCCATCCCCTCCAATTCTCATGTGGCAATTAAGCCAGCAAAAGCTATATTTAGGGCTACAGTTCACTCTCACCCCCTTCCGCTGCCCGTGTGACCTCAATAACAGTTGATGTAGTGTTGGAAGGAATTTGAAAAGTCATACTACTTCCGATAATTAGTTTATGTATCATACTCCTCCACCTCCTTAACTCATTGCTCCCACCTTCAAGAAGAGTATGGAGTTATTATTGTACTTCCATCTACATGCATGTATATGCTATATATCATGGTACATTTATCCCTTTCGGTGCCCAATGTCCATGATAGCACATATATATGTAAATGGAAGTACGATGATAACTCCATGCATGCATGCTATTAACGTTCTTGAAGATGAATGAAGGAGGAATTCGAAGAAGAGGAGTATGCTACATAAACTAATTCTCAGACGTAGTACAACTCTTTGAATAACGTCCAACAGTAAATCATACAAGTGCAGTATACTTGAGTACATATTCTAAAAATACAAGTACATAGTTATATTATTATTATACACACCCGGCACCCAAAGAGTTAAAGGCAAAACTGCAGTTCCTGTAAAATATATCACAAGCTTGCTACATAGCAGACACGGCATGGATAAGTATGATTCCGTTTAAATATTCATACATGTACAACCATGAAATGGTGTTAGTGGTCACTGTAACAAATAAAAATAACACCAGGCTACTGTAAACGTGCAGTAAATATAAACGTTCTTGATACTTGTATATGTTACAGTTAAATGTTTCCTGTGTGTTTAATGTATAATTTACCTACATGTAGTATTAGTATACGTTCCATGCGGATCCACAAATGTCGAAGAACGACATATTAATTTTAATGCAGTCATTAAAGGGGCTTGTCCAAACTATTTAGCGTCATTGTGACGTTGGGTGGGGTTAAAGCAGGGTTGCCGAAGGCGAGTCCGGCCTGCTTGGTCGGCCTGCCAGGCCGGACATTTAGCTTGGCCTGGCAGGCCGGACCGTGACCTGACAGGCCGGCAGGCCGGGATCCACCCACTTATTATAATAAATTATTAATTCATTTCGCGATGTCTATAGCTATATATGGGACAGTTTCCGAGATAACTTCCTATGTTTTATAACATTATAACATAATCGTGAACAATAAAGGCTATCGGCTTCCTATTTTCAACACTTCATACTACACCATTGCCCTAGGGTAAAATACGTGTACATTTTTGTGTCTTGCACTTGCTCAGTACCATCATTGCAATGTTCGATACCCCACCAGGTTCAAACCCAACATAACTTTCTGTAGGAGTAATCAAATCGCTTCAAATTCGGTTTGTAGGTAGAGAGGTCCTATATCTATCGATTTGTTCTCTTCGTTAATTTCGTTACGGAGATATAGTTGAACAAACTATACGTGCACTTTTTCCCGCTCGATACGCGGCAATGATATAATCACCACCTCCCATACTTTGAGCGGGAGCCGGACGCGATTTGTCCAAATCATCGGTGCGAATCGAGCGGGAAAATGAGCACGTATAGTTTGTTCAACTATATCTCCGTAACGGAGGGCATAAAAATTAACGAACAGAACAAATCGATAGGTATAGGACCTCTCTATCTACAAACCGAATTTGAAGCGATTTGATTACTCCTACAGATACAGAAACTGAGTCTGAGATACATAACATGCAGTGATGCAAACAGCGCGCTTGCTATCTAAATACTTGTAATTAACCATGCATTGTGCTTCAGCATGACACATGCCTCCAAACGTTGAGGGAGAAGGTTCCATCTCTGGCGCTGTTGAATCAGCTTAGCTCGCGAAAACATCCGCTCGGATGGAGCTGAAGAAGTATGAATTTTTAATAAATTGTTTATAATGTAGCCATGAATTTTTAATAAATTGTTTAATAACCTCAATTTATCCGACCTGGCAGGCCGACCTGACAGGCCGGGGCTGTCAGGCCGGCCGGTCACAGGCCGGACCCCGGCCTGACTTTCGGCAACCCTGGGTTAAAGGCTATGACGCTAAGAAATTTGTTTTTATAATACGGAACGTCTAGCTAGCTGCAGCATTGACTCCAGTGGCAACAGTTATGTCTATTCAGACTACACTTGTCGGAAGAGTAGTGAAAGATGAGTTGGTCAAACAAAAACGTAATGACGTGAGGGGGGGGGGGGGGGGGGGGGGTAATATTATGACGCTAATTTTTTTGGACAAGCCCCCTAAATCACACGATACAAGAGTGACAACTTATTAATAGGTGGGCCGAGCCATTCATATCCGCCCCCGATCGGCCGATTGTCTGTATAGTCATAGATAATAGAGTATAGGGGATTGGCAACAATGACGTGATCCATTCAGAACGCACGGACTACATGTATAGCAACTTTTCAACTGATATTAATCAAACTGAACTAGTTCCTATTCGATTGCAAAAATGTACGCTCTTCCATGTATAAGATATACCCCGGACCCTCGAGCGGCTGTTGCACATACATGTATGCATAGTAACATGAGCGAGCTGTTAATAATACTGTACATGGCAATCATTGGAAAAAGAAAAGGAAAAAAATCCACGGAAAAAGTGCAGCGGCCATGGCCGCTACGGCCGCTGTATACAGTTCCTACGCCACTAATTGGCACGCTTCTATGGAAAGACGATGTTCGCTAAGCTTGTGAAGAATTTAGGATTCGGTACGATATTACACGTGCACGTATGATGTAGGCCTAGGCCTGTTTTGATGTACATAATTATTA